>KV426047.1:88290-114253 GCA_001632375.1 Exidia glandulosa HHB12029 | reverse complement strand
TCCCAAGCCTTCCCATGTCGTCTGGTCTGCCGTGCGCCAGGAGCTCGCGGTCGGCAACACGTTCGGCGCCATCGACGTCGTCAATGCCGCCCTGCTCTCGGACAAGAGCATGCGAACGAACGGCAGCAACCTCGCCAGCACCGTCCAGTTCAGCTCTCGACTTCGCTCCAAGCTGCCCTTCCATTCCCTCGTCCACGGCCTCATCAGAGCCGGCATGCCCTTCGCCGCGGCTGAGCAGGTCCACGCCCGCATGCACGAAGGCGCCAGAATCAGACCCGCGACTCTGAACGCGCTGCTAGACGGGCTCATAGCTGCCAAGGCTGGTCCGTCGAACGGCGAGCTCTCCGTGATGGGCACGTCCCAGATCTTTGCGCGCAGTACGGCGCGCATCGAGGCCGAGTTCCCCAACCTCGCAGACGGCACGCGCACGGCCATCGAGATCATGCGCTCCGCCCGCCGCACGCGCAACAACCGCGACGGCAAGATGTACGACAAGATTATCGAAGCATGCTTGCTGCAGGGCGAGATTGTGGTCGGGTGCATGCTCTTCGCGCTCATCGTGCGCGACTGGCAGGTCCGCCGCGCGATCAAGCCCAAGATGGGCAGCGCCAACACGCAGCCGCACGGGGACCCCGCTATCGATGGGATGCCATTGCAGGAAGCGCATATCAACGCCGCGCGCGCAATCGGTCTCGACAACTGGTACTACCACATCCCGCGGCCGAACCAGAACACGCTGCAGAAGCTCCTCAGCTACATGATCTTTCCAGGCGCGACGAAGAGTGCGAGTTTCAGTCCGCGGCCTGGCTGGAAACCTCCCGACGTGCGCCAAGTAGTCGAAATGAAACGCGGCATCTTCATTCTCGCACAACTGCTCGACGACCGCCAACTCGATATGAACAGCCTTGTCCCACTCATCAAGGTCATGTCGAACGTCCCGCGCACTCCGACCGTCAGGATCTCGACGCTCGTAGGCGGCTTGCCGGCGCAGTACGAGGTATCGGACTATTGCCACGAAACCCTCTGGAAGTTCAGCCAGACGTTACCGGACCACCAGGTCACGCCTAGTCCACGAGCACCGTCTATGATCGCCCCAGTCGGTGTGCGCGTGTACAACTGCCTCATCAACTACGTCCTCTTGCACCGAATGGACGTTGACGCTGCTCATCGACTCCTTGAGCATATGTGTGTCCAACGAAAGCCCCAGCTTCAGCCGGATATCGTCACGTTCAACACCCTCTTGCGTCGTGGGAGCCTGCTACGCCGGAACGATATCGTGGAGAAAGCTATGGCACTGTTGAAGACGATCCAGGTCAAAGATCCAGAGCTCCGCGCCATTGTTGAGTCCTGGTCGTCGTCATCAGCCTCGCATCCGCCCAAAAACCCTTGGCGCGTCACACGATATCATGGTGCTGACGAGGAGAACCATAGAAGGGAGAACGCACGTTCTTCGCGGTCTACTTCGCGTTCTGGACGCGCACCGTCCCCAGCCGCTGCGCCCGCGGCGTCGGTGTCAACCTTAGACATCGCGGTATACAATGCATCGTCGACGTCCGTTACAGCACCCGCACCTCCAGCGACCCTCACATCGCGACCAGCGACAGATTCGGAGCAGATTTCCGCTCCACCTCATGCGTTCGCCCATGCACTCGAGAAACTCGCTATCGACAAGTTCGAGTTTCCTCAATCGATGGATTTATCTACACTTCAACCTCCAGACGCCTTCACACTCTCCTCGTACATCACGTATTGGGTCTCTACGAACCAAATCGACCGCGCCATCGACTTCATCTGCATGCTCCTACCGCAACTGACGTCCGTCGCTCAGGAGGGAGACGTGCGCACGTCCATTCGCGCGAGGTTGGGATCTGCGCGGACTCAAGGCGCGAAGTTGGGATCGTACTTCTTCAGCGCTGCCATCAATGCTCTGCGGAAATCGGGTCGAATAGGTCTGGCGGAGCGCGTGTGGTACCTCGCGCGCTTGTCCGAGGAGGCCAGCTGGAATCGCGACCCTGCGGTTTCGGGAGGCGTTAAGCCGTGGTGTCTCGATATCACGGCGTACACGGCCATGTTGCAGTGTTATGCTGTGGAGAGCAAGAAGGGCGTCACGCTCTCGTTCCAATCTGGCAAAGTCTTCGTCGCCGGCTGGGCCTTTTTCAACTGGAACTCCGAGACAACTGTGAGCTGGCAACAGTACACCGCGGACGCAGGTGCGGAGGAAGCGCAAGGGTCCAGCCGCTGGACTCCGACCAGTAGGAAACGACTAGTTGCAGCGCGCGAGATGGGGCAGCTCCTCGTACAGTCCATGCGCACGCGTGCCGCTCGCATATGGCGCTTATTCCAGGGTACGCGCGAGAAGATCAGACCCGACCTCCCAGTCCCCGATGCCCGATTCTTCAATGCCATGCTCGATATCTACGGACGCACGCCGCACATGCCACCCCGCAAGCAACGCTCGTCTCGTGGGCGAGTGCAGAACAACTATCGCCGCCTCACGCGTCTGCACGCCATGAACTGTCCGCTTGCTCGGTCGCACGACCCGACGCTCGTCGAGATCGCCGAGGAGATGGCGAAGTACGGATACGAGCTCCCGCTCGGGCTCCGACACTCCGTCATCGGCCGCAGGATATCGTTCGGGCGACCGCAACCCAAGCCCGTACGACCGCGCCGCTTTCCCATACATCGACATCGCGGGTTCAGAGCTTTCGCCCTTGACGTATCGAAAGACAGAGGCCTACCAATTGCACGCGAGCCGAAGCGTTGGCGGGGTGTCATTGGTGACGATTGGAGCTTGAGGTTCGACCGACAACGGACAGCGACGTTATAGCAAGCATTGACCTTTATGTAAATATAATGTATATTGCTTTGCGACGAGGTAATGCAATCGGAACAACAAAACACATACCTCCAGTGTAGTCCTGAATCTGGTACGTATGGCGTCTGAGCCGAAACTGCAACGGTCAGGCGAAAGAAAAACACAGCGGTTGTGTCGCACTCACTGCAAAATGTTATTATTGCTTGGTGCTGAAGCAATAAATATTCCTGGTCAGAGACCAGTCCACTCTGTCGAAGCGTGTCATCCTTGTGCAGGGGCCATGCTAATCTTCTCTGTATCGTTCCAATTTTAACGTATGTCACCCCGAAGGGGACATGAGGTTGAGGCGGAAGCGGTGCGTGGGACGGGTCCACCCGAGTTTCGGGCGAACTGACGGCCGCCCAGCAAACGGACCTGAATTCTGCCCACGCAATTAATGCTCGGGACTTGCTTCCCGACTTCTCCATTTCTCGTGCGTTGTAAGCTGTGGAAGATATCTGCGTCAGCTTGCTTTTACTGCGGTTTTGAGACCGTGCTTGCTCAATCGGAAGCGCTTTTCCGAGTCATAGACCGGTCCTTCCGTTGTGCAAAAATTCCGTAGGCATTGGACTGAGTGGAGCTGCATGCGTAATAATCAGATAGATGCTGAGACTGTCGAGAAGTGCAATCATCCTGGTGACAAGAGGTGCTGTACTGTCAACAGTGTAAGTAATCATAAGTTTGATGCCGAGTGTCGAAGTTCATTCGGATCGATGATGACGAGTCAGACTCGAGCTAGACTCGAGGCAGATTTCATAGTGGCGACTCCAGCTCTTATTCAGTCCCTGAACGTGGAAGTAGTGTGGAACACCGCTTCATACGGCGACGTTCGCCTGGTGGGACTCGGCGTCCGCGTGAACAGCATCGCGCCAGGCCTCTTCCGCACCGGCGTGTGAAGTCTCCTTCACTGTCTCCTCCGTTACTCTGCTGACAGTAACTGCACCGGTTCACGCAGCACGTCAACGCATCAGCGCACGCCACTACTTATGCTTCTCCGCAGTGCCACCCGCGCAATTCGTCGGCGAGGGCGAAGTGAACTACCCGGAGTTGCAGATCCCCGTACGCGTGCGGCAATTCGGGCGCACGGAGGACGTGGGAAGTGTCGTACAGTACTAGTACTGTGGGAAGTGTCGTACAGTACTAGTACTGTGGGAAGTGTCGTACAGTACTCATGCTTGTCATGAATCAGTGCCATGGCGGGCGAAAGTCGACGGAGGGGCTGCTTCTTCGTACGCCGTAGTGCCAGTGTCAAGTAGTTCCATGAATTAAAACCGTAGAAGAAGAATTGTATACTTTTTGACAACGACAACGACAATTTCACCCGCTCATCTCCACGTCCTGTCCCGCGACGACGACGGGACGTTCACCCGCCGCAACGATCTCGCGGCGTACTTCCGGCCCAATCTGTGGGTGCGGTACGACGCGCACGACATCGAGCAACGCGTCTTTTTGATCTGCGCTCAAGAACGAAGCGTACCTAGTCGCATGTCAGTCCAGTCCAGTGCAGGGTTGGGAAACGGAGGGGGGACGCACCGCTGAACGAACACCAGAAGACTCTGGTGCCACAGTACAGGCAACTCCGTTCCCCTTGTGCGATGCTCGTTTGCGAGACGGACGAAGTGCTCCCATACGCGATCGAGGACTTTGTACGGCAACGCGTACTTTTTATCTAGCAGCACGCGGATGAAGAGACTCGTTGGGCCTGAATAGTCTAGTTGCGCCAGGCGCCCGAGTGCAGCGGCGGAATGCATAACGGGTATACTCACGCGCGCGAGTACACTGCTCAGGACGGCGGCTTCTTTAAGTGTGCACCCACCCTCTGCGAGAGGGAATAAGACGCCTTTGAAGAACGCCGCGGGCTTGTAGATGGCTTTTTTGAGCGCTTCGTAGAGGTGGACGTTGAGACGGCCTTGGTGCTCGCGCATGTCGGCGCGCACGGCGGGGAGGAGGACGCCTTCGAGGAAGACGCGCGCGGCGGCGGGTTTGAGGTTCGAGACGAAGACGCGGGTTGCGGCGCGTGTGGCGTGCGGGCTCCAGCGCGGTGGCTCGGTGAGTGCGAGGAGGCGCGCCCATTGAGGCATGGAAGGGAGAAGCTTGAAGAGCTTGGGGAGAGGGCCTGAGCGGTAGGACGCGAGTAGGTGGCCGATGCTGCGTGAACAAAGTTCAGATGGCGCTGCAGGAGACATGGACGTTGACGCACCGAGTATACGCTTCGACGACCTTGGGGTCCAGTCCTTCTGAAGGGTCTGGGGCTGCATCTGGATCCCTGAAGCGCACTGAGAGTGTTGGTTAGATTTTCCGGCATGGCGTGCGCACGACATACGTTTTCTCGTCGCGGAGGACTTGATGCTCATCGCGTCGTCGTCGTCCGCCGCGCCGTTCTCCGCCTCGTCCAACTTGTTCAGTATCATGTCTGCGAGGGTGCGACGCTCGCCAGAGTTGGAGGGTATGAGCGCGTCGAGGGCGTGCATGTCGGCCTCGTCGATCTCCTGCGAGCAAATTAAGCAGCATGCCAGTGCAAGTATGGCGACGCACGAGCTCCTCGTAGATCTCCTCGTCGACGTCCTTGTCGCTGCCCCAGTCGTCGTCCGAGTCGTCTTGCACGACGTCGCGTGGACGGGCCATGCGGTCGTCGCTGCTCTCGTCGTCGTCCGAGGCGCGCAGCTCATCCTGCTGGTCCTTTGCGAGCTCGAAGATCTTGCGCGAGGTCTTGGGGTCTATGATGACCTGGGAATGGGTCAGACTAGGCGCGGCGGGGACGGGTGAGCGCACCTTGTCGTCGTCGTCGTCCGCCTGGCTCTTGCGCTTGGACTTTCGCTTGCCGGGTTTCGAGAGCGGGCCCGCATCCTGTTCGTCGCGTGCGAGCTGGACGTGGAGCGGGTCGTGTCTGTTGGACTTTTGTTTGTTGGGGGCGGGGGGCGTGATTGCTGCTTTGGAAAAAATAGACGCCCGTTTTCTGGGTATAAGACTGCGGACGCCCGACTAGCTCCCGCGGTCACCGCCTCCGGCTACAGCACCCTTCGTCCCTCTAAAAGCAAGCAATGACAGCGCGTCTGAACACGGCGGGTCTCCCTCCATCCAACGGCCAGCCCACAACGCCCGGCATCATGACCCTCGACCGCGACGGAAAGCTCATCAAGGAGGTGGGCTTCGACCGCTTCGGCTTCGACTCCCGCGTCGAGCTCTCCCTTTTGCGCTCGCTCTATCTGCGCCCACACTACGTCAAGCGCGACGGCGACGGCTCGGGCTCGGACAACGACGAGACTGAGCACCACGCAAAGTTCGTCCAGGGCTTCGCGGCGTACCAGTCCAAGTCCATCTACCACCCGGCCACCCACTCCATCTCCTACACCACCCTCTCCCGCTTCCCCCCAGTCAAGCTCCTCCCGCCCAGCGCACGCAAGCGCATCCTCGTCACAGGCGGCGGCGGTTTCGTCGGCAGCCATCTCGTCGACCGTCTCATGCTCCTCGGCCACGAGGTCACCGTCCTCGACAACTTTTTCACTGGCTCAAAGACCAACGTCGCCCACTGGGTCGGCCACCCCAACTTTGAGCTCTGCAGACACGACGTCGTCGAGCCCTTCATGATCGAGTGCGACCGTGCGTCTAACACTTTCCTCGACTGCGATCGATCGCTCTGACGTTGCATCGCCTCGTAATGCATTGCAGAAATCTACCATCTCGCGTGCCCGGCCTCGCCGCCGCACTACCAGTTCAACGCCGTCAAGACGATCAAGACCTCCTTCATGGGCACGCTCAACATGCTCGGCCTCGCGAAACGCACCAAGGCCCGCTTCCTCATCACCTCCACCTCCGAGGTCTACGGCGATCCAGAGGTCCACCCGCAGAACGAGGAATAGTGCGTTCTAGTCCCCTTTTGCGCCGACCTGACCCTGACCCCGTCCGACAGCTGGGGCAACGTCAACCCCATCGGCCCGCGCGCGTGCTACGACGAGGGCAAGCGCGTCGCCGAGACCCTGACCTATGGCTTCCATCGCCAGGACGGCGTGGACGTCCGCGTCGCGCGAATCTTCAACACCTTTGGTCCCCGCAGTGCGTCCGCGCCGCGCCGTGCGCTAACTGGATCCACACTAACACTAACATTTCACATTTGACGTTTGACAGTGAACCCGTACGACGGCCGAGTGGTGTCCAACTTTATCATCCAGGCGCTCAAGGGCGAGGATATGACCGTGTACGGCGACGGCGCGCAGACGCGCTCGTTCCAGTACATTCACGACCTCGTCGACGGTCTCATTGCGCTGATGAACGCGGACGAGACGCGGCCGGTCAACATCGGCTCGCCGGACGAGTTTACGATTCTCGACTTTGCGCGTGCGGTGCGCGATATCGTCGAGCGCGTCAAACGCGAGGACGGCGTCGAGGTCGGACGCAAGTGCGAGATCATCCATGGCCCGATGCCGACGGACGACCCGCAGAAGCGTCGTCCGGACACGACGCGCGCGCGGGAGAAGCTCGGCTGGGAGCCGAGGTGGACCGTCGCGATGGGCGTCGAGGAGATGGTGAGGTACTATATGGCCAAGATGGCCGAGGGTTCGCTCTAAAGCAGCAAACCTCCGTCCGCGTGCGTGGTTTATTCTTGTCGGACTCGATTCGTCGAAACTTCCCTGCCAGTGTCCCTTCTTGCCCACCCTACGCGCGCTCCGCGTCTACCTCTAATGGTCCCACACAACACATAGAATGCGTGTCCCGTCTCGTCCCGTCCCGCCCCGCCCCTTGGACACTCGTGCCCCTGCCACGCTCCTTTTCGGACTCTCTCATCCACGCTTCGCTGTCCTTTACGTGTCCGCTGTCCGTCTCCGCACCCCCGAAGTCAAGTACCGTAAGTACTCAAGTATTATACGCCCCGTCGTGTAGAAGTTGTGTCCGTTTCCCTCGTCCGCTTCTTGCATCATAGACCGTCGCCGTGTATGTAGAAACACCCGTGAATCGCTATAAACGCGTCGTACTTTTTCGTATCTATCCTTCGACACATACGCGTCTTGCCTAGAGAGCCGTGGTCGCGGTAGCAGCGCTGCCAGCGCCGTTCTTGCTCCCTGCTTAGCATTCTGCTCGGCCATCTGGGAACGACGATTCTATGCTTAATTGACCCTCTTTCATGCCGGCGACAAGACATGGTGTGACTATATCCAGCTCAAAGGGACTACTGACGCAGTATGATACTTCCGCTCTGAGAGTTTCCAGAGTCCGACAAACGCTCCTTTCACCTCTCGCCGTCGTCGCTACCGATGTCAAAAATGTGAACATTGATCGTTCGAACTCATGCCTTCCCGAAATATAGCTAATCTGTTGTGGATGTATTCTCGGTACCCGGCAGGTCTTCGAGCCTGAGCATTAATATTGTTGGCGCTGAAGGCACCTACTTCGCGAGGTCGGCCAAAAGGTGGTCGCGCGAGCTCTCATTGACTGCTCAGTTCGAGTCGGACGACCGCCTGAGCATTATTGACGCTGAAGAATCTCGGCAGAGCACCTGACCTTCGCGACGTCGGCCACAGGGGGGTCGCGCGAGCTCTCATTAACTGCTGCCGCGCTATCTGTGGCGATCATACACTCTCGCTCAATTTGCCGACCCCTCGCTGTGGAAGCGTGTGCTGCTGGGTCGCTGTAGACTGGTCTGGGACCTTCGAAAGCGCGTACTTGTGCTGGAAAAGGATACATCTGCTGTTGCTGCTGCAGTGTGGTCGCACCGGAACTACACCCAGTCGACGTTAGCCTACTGCACACGGCGGGTTGACGGATATATAGACTCGAATTGTGACATTCCGAAGGAGCTCTACGCCCCCGTCGTTGCTTGCACTTATACACGATGCTTGTGACGCTCTTCCGGCTTCCTCTCCTCCTCCTACTCTCTCTGCTCCTTGGCCGATGGCTTCACGTCGCTGGTATGCACCTCTGGCTCTGAAGAACCTGAGTTGCGCTTATGTTCATTCCACTTCTACTGGCAGCGGCGCCCGTGGCGAGCGGGAGCTACCTCATCGCAAACCCGGACAATTCAACTGGAGTCCTCATGACGAAATTCCTGGACATTAGAGGCTCTATGACATGTCAGTATTCCCTTTCCATCAATGTAGACGTATACCAACGGTCCGCTCCCTTCGCATAGCGGACGAGACTCCGGTGAGTACACTATGATGAATGCGTGCATTTGGACGGTGCATCTCATACGGGAACAGGTTATTGGATCCCCGCTGAATAGTCCAAATCCATCCACATCGGACCAAAGGGCGAGTAGTAAGAGCTACGAGCCTACAGTCTTCAGCTCACGTGTTCTCAATAGTGGTCGGTTTCCCTTATTCACGAGTTCTCGCCTAGGATGATTCTATTTAGAAACCCCGGTTTCTGGGGGTTCTACAAACTCCATGGCATACCTTGTTAAGCAACCCGACTCCCCGGGCAAACGCCACAACCGGTCGTACAAAGTCTGAAGGGTCGGAGCATATCCTCCGAGCTTCGGGAGGTTCGGGCGTAAACGTGCCGAGGAGCAGTACCAGAGCCACACACCGTCATTTCTCAGTGGGCTGTGTCTCTGGGGAGGTCTATACCCTGGAATTGGATGTTTCGATGCCGATTCAAAGGTCATTGCCCAAGCACGCGGTCCGAACGATGCGGCCGATGACCAGCAGCTCGGTCGGTGCAATTGTGCAAGAAGGTTTGACAGCTGTCAGAGGAAAGTACTGAGCATCACAGAGATGGGGGCTGTCCCTGAAACCCAAAAGAGCCCTGTTTCTTTAGCTCTATGGGGTTTCGGAATAGAATAATCCTCTCGCCTACGCAAGGTCTCTACCTCGTCACTTCCCTTCTGGGATCCGGTCTATCGCTCGACATTACAGCCACAACTCCCGTTCGCGTCTTGTCTTCTCCTAACGCGCAGCGGTACTCAAATATTGCCGCTGTTTCATGTAGGGCGCAGCCGCTATTATCACCAGATTCCTTCCCGGAGTGTTCTTCATCACCCAGGAGTCTCCTGGACTTAATAGGTAAGTACATAGATGCCATCTTGAGGTGCCTGGGTACTGAGTCACCTCGACAGCATCCAGGTCGCTAATACGTTCAATGCACTCACGACCCAGGCGGCGTTCACCCAGCAGGTCCGTGTGTGGTCATGCCGCAGTGTTACCTCCCTGAGTTAGGCTTGCAGGTCCAAGTTGAACCCTTCAGTTTAGGCAATCAACGGCAGCTCTGGCAGTTTATCCCTTTGGCGTCTTGACGGTGGGATGCTAACTCGTGACGCGGAGTGTGGGATCCTGTACAGAATCATTACAAGAAGGATAGCCTTGAATCAGTTGAAAAATGCGACTCTGTGCGGCGTCGCTATGCGAAGAGCACTCTACCTGGCTAGAAACGGTTCGACGCCTTCCTTTGAGAGGTGGGGACCGGAGTTGTCCGAGTCGCCTCTTACTCTCGCCCACGATGCCTTGCGGCATCTTCGGGCGCTCTTCGGAATTGTGCCTCTATGACACGCGTTTACTTCGTCTGCATTGTGTCTTTCTGCTGCGCATGCGCCATCCTCGATTGCAGGGTTTGGGATGTCCCAAAAATCCCACATGAGTTATCGAGCCGTATCACTCATGATCAGGCCCTATAGGGCTCTCAGATCTGAAGCCGAGGTATCAGAATAGCTCGGACCGCATCCGCGGCTGTTCCGACCTATCGACCCTATAGGGCCCTATCGGGTCTGATACTGTTATAACTCCCTGTCAGGCCCTATGGACTGTTGAAGGCGTAGTACGGGAAAGTAATAAGCATCCCTCGCAGCTGTTACTGCGAGGCGCTGTTCTCTTCACGTTCCGATGTACTGTAACTTACTTACTTCCCTTTACTTGCTTTCCTTTACTTGCTTACTGTCTTAGATTACTTCTGACATTAGGCAGGCTCGAACCGACGACCACTAACACCGGGGGCAAAACACCTGTTAGGTGGCTTTCAACTAGCCACCTGTTAGGTGGCAGGTCGCCGACGTGTTAGTTCGCACGCAACTGGCAGTTGGTCATGTGGGCGCGTCGGAACCTCCGTTTTGACAGCCCGGAGGCAGAACAATAGGAGCTCATAGACTTTCCGAAAGCGAGGACGAGCTCCGAGGGTGTCTGAGACGGCTTTGGACATGGCAGCAACTGAATATGCAATCGATCCTTGCAATTCGCCCGCTGATGGAGCTTATCCGCGTAATTTCCTACACACATTATCGCAGCGCCGTCCCCACACCGGGACAAGTGTGCTGAAGCAAGTAGACCTATAAATCGACCTCTGCCCAGCTGGGAAATCACAAAGACGTGAGATTTGCCTGCTTCCGGCGCGTCAGTTCCAAGCTGGCTATGCGGACGTAAAGGTGTACCTACGTACTACTAGTTGTTCTTGGCGATAACCTGAGCAATGTGCCCCCCAAAGTGTACGCCAGCTACGGTTCTTTCCTTCTGTGATCCAGGGGTTAGCTCAGTTGGGGCGAATGTTATCAACCCTGTCCGAGTCCCATCGGGAAGCTGAATAAAAACTGAGACAGTTGTACATCACCATTATATCCCCCAACCACTTAGATCTGTATCAAATCATATGAGTTACACGATAGACGACCCTCAGTCCCTCAATACATCTTCAAGGGGACTATGATTGCACCGACCTCTCCGTCGGTGCAGGAGGGAAGCAATCCCCACAGTAATCCTGATAGTTTAATGATGTAATATCGTGAGATCAATCCCAAGGAGAGGAGCTCACAGTCATGGGAATCGAGCCGCTTTATTAGATGGATGAGACAATCATAGCTACTCAGTCAATACTTCGTGAGCGGTCCCAATGATATAAACTGGCAGTGTACACAGTAGCCTGCGCTCCTCTACTCTTCGATGGACTGCTAAATGTGGAGGACGCTCAAATTACCACTACTAGATCTGCAGCACAGCGTCCAACCGATGCCACGGACTCCTTCCGAGGCCCAACGGAAGCAAGCCGGTATTGCTCGCGAAGCGCCGCCGTCACCTAACAAGTGGCTAGTTGAAACCTACCTAACAGGTGTTTTGCCCCCGGTGTAAGTGCAGCGCCACATACGCCGCACGCGTAGCCACTGCGTTACGAGGGAATTGGTGGGGCAACTCCACTTGCTAGTTATATGACGTTTCGGCTCCGCCGCTTCTGGCAGCCGTGAGCATCTCATTCCGAGATATTTCTTATTCCAATGCATGTGCATAACATATATTCAACTGTCTTGGATGCTCACAGCAAGTCCGAGAACGCGGTTATCGTGCCCGATAGGGCCTCCGCGGTGGCCTGATGGGCGCCTACAGCTCCGACAGGCGCCTATCGACCGTGGCTGGGCACGTTATCGGCCCCGATACGGTCTGAGCCTCGCCTATCGGGCCCTATACAGCAATATAACTTGCCGCTGAGCCCCGATATGATACGATAACTCAATCGGGCGGTCTCAGACCCGATAACTCATTTGGGATTTCTGGGACAGACGCGCCGTCGCCGCCGGCCGACGTCTACCAACTTGACTTGGACTGCGCGCTCTTGTCCAAGGACGTCGACAAGCCTGCCAAAATCTCCACCTATACATTTTAGGCAGTGTAACAGGTGATGAACTTGTCAATTCCGGCTTTACCTAGGGGTTCTTGCGCGCGCCGTCCCCCCCGCGCCGGTCTTACTCCCCATTCAGCGCTCAATGCTGGTTGTGCTGATCCATTCTCCGGCGACTATTTACGCCAAATGCTCTCTTTTGGCATCATGTACCCCGAAAAGGCGCGACTACTGGCCATGCCGAAGCTGCGGCAGGATCGTTGGAGCCTGGAGATAGCTTCAAGGGAACGTATTTGCTCGAGGGATCCGTGCTCCTTAGTCCCGAAAATTACAGCATGGCACCTTTCATGACATTCGAGGTCTTTTACTCGTGTTCCTGAAGCTCGTCTGCGGCCTATATAAGCACGACCTGGTCACAGCGGGAGAGCGTCGCCAGCAAAGTTCCCCTACTTGCATACGCTCATGCTCTGCATTCGCGTCGTCCTCCTCAGCTGCAGCGTCATCGCTTCTGTATTGTTTCACGTTTCGGGTACGCGTCGCTCGTGCCATCCCCGCAGACCGTCGTTGATCGTGTTCGTAGCTGCGCCGGTGGCGAGCGGCAACTACCTCATCTTAAACCCGGACAACACGACCGGCATCCTCATGAACAAATACCTAGATATATCCTTTCCGCATATCAGTCAGTACAAACGTGCTGTGCCCTGGGTGTGTCTGACGTCGCTGCCTGCAGCGGACGGGACTCCTGTGCGTGCGAGACGCAATCCATCTGCCAAGGTCGTCTGATGCAGCGCACCCACTTGCAGGTCATCGGAAACTTCCTCAACAGCCCGAACCCGTCCACGTCGAATCAACGGGTAAATCCTCCACTAAATACTTTCGTATTGCTGATGGAAGGACTATGCAGTGGTCGGTTTCTCTCATCCACGAGTTCTCGCCTACGCAAGGGCTCTACCTCATCGGGTCCCTCTAGAGTCCGGGCTTGTCGCTGGACGTCACTGGACCCACTCCCGTACGGGACTTCTTTTATTTCATTGCTCCGCGACGGTACTCAACCTGTCGATCGTCTCTTGCATAGGGCTCGGGGGCGATTAGCACCATCTTCTTTCCTGCCGTGTTCTTCATCACTCAAGAGTCCCAGTCGCCTGGCCAGCTTGGACTCAACGCGTGCGCATCCACTCTCAATGCACTCGTCTCATACTGATAGATGGTGGACAGCATTGAGGTAGCCAACACGTTCAACGCGCTCACAACGCAGGCACCCCAGACGCAGCAGGTTAGTTTTCCGTTTCCCTGCAGTGTAAGTTGCCTAACGCTCCCTAATTCAGGTCCAGGTCCAGCCCTTCACCCTCGGGAACCAACGTCAGCTTTGGCAGTTCATTCCCCTGGCGGCTTGATGGCAGACTCAGACTCTAATAGGATGTGTGCTCCCTCGAGCTCCTACAACATCAGGATTTACAGCATGGGCAAACATACGCAGGGTCATTTGAACTCGTATAGATACGTGGCATAAGACATCCCTAGAGGTGTCGACAGAATCTGTATACTCTCTAGATACTGATGAGCGAGCGATAGATGAGTACCATCAAACGGCAGCCTTCAGCTCGGCCTTACTGAGCTTGGACGCGATATTCTTCAGCTCAGCGAGAGCAGCGGCAGCGGATGGACGGTGCGCTGGATCCTCCGATGTCATCCGCTCGACAAGTGCTACGACAGCGGGTGGAATTGCTCGGAGACTCTCGTCCGGTTCTTCGTCGGGGTCCTCAGACGTGCCAAAGATCAGATTGTGGAATCTGCGGCCGAGCTGCCAGACATCGACGAAGAATGGATCGTAAGGCTCGTCCGACTTCATCTCTGGATATCGAGGGCGATTGTAGCGACTGTCGACAAGCCCCGGAGGAAGGCCAGAGATGCGATGCGTGGCAGAGTCCGAGTCCAGATCGAAACAGGCGCAATTTTCGAAGTCGATGATGTATAGGTTGAACGGGAATGTTGAACGAAAAGGCGGAACAGGAACCGCGCGATCCTGTGAGGAAAACGTCACTGGGCCGAAGTCTTCGGCGTAATTGCACAAGAAGTTGCCGACCCAGAGATCCTGCTCCGCGTTCAATGTCAGTGACGGAGAAAGCGAGAAGCCGCACCAGGTGAGCCACGTTCTTAGAGTGGATGAAAGCAACACCCTGGTGGTTGCATCAGCAGTTAATCCCTGTAACTATCGCGTACGTACCTCGAGCATTTGTATCATGGTCTTGAGAACATCATCGACGTCCTCATAGCAATAATAGCGTACTGGATCGACCTGGGAGAGGAGCGGCAAGACGGCGAAGGTGATGTGCTCCAGAGTCAACCATTGTAGCACAGGGACGGCATGATTTCCTATCACAGACGCGACGTTCCCGGTAGAGAGCCGCTCGAGAGCCGTGCGATGGTTCAAGCCTTCATCGCCCATGCTCACAATTCGAATCAAGACGTCTCTGCAATCTGCAGTGCGAGCCGGGCACATCATCGCAATCTTGCGCCAGTGTGCCAGTGAGCAACTACTGGATCCAGAGACGCTCCTACTCACGGTGTGCATGAAGCCGTCCTCATCGTCGCCCCAGAACGGACCGTCTGGCATAGGAAATCGATAGAGAAAGCCATCAGGAGCGCGTGGACGGTCGTCGGGAGGGATCATCAGGCCTGGCTCTGAGCCAGCCTCCCACAGAGTCAGATTGTGCGACGCGAAAAATGACTCGAAGGGCTTCCAGAGAGTTCGAGGATGGATCTCGTGGGGAGTAGGTGCGTCACGGATCTCCCTGAACGACTTGGGTAGCTCTGACATGGTGGGACGAAGACAAGGGCGAGGTTGTGCGCGGAAGATTGCGCGAAAGGGGCGCGTGTCTTTGGCCATGTTTGGAGCGGCGATACCATCACCGCCGAAGAACAACGTTGACAAGACACCCTCGGAGTCCGGAAATCCTCAGACAGCTTACGGCAGTTTACAATGACCGCGTCGTAGGCACGGCGAGCTTTTGATGAACTTGTGAGACAGAAGTTCAAGAACAAGAGAGTTATCGCCGCCCGATGATGGCGGACGCTCCGGAAGATGCTATGACCAGACTGAAGCGTAGTCGTCGTGAACAAGCCTTTTCCCGTTGCGGAGCAGAACAATAGTTGTGCATCGGCGCTCACGGTCGACATGCGAACGACAATGCAAGGACATGAACGCTGTTGTTTTGGAGTCACCGATAGTACTGGATGAGGTATAAATACGCGCCAGCCGAGAGAGGACTTCCCATCACAAGCCAGTCTCTAGCTTCGCCGCAGCCCTCGCCACCTTTGCCGCCGTCCTCGCTATCGCGCTCACCTCCGCCCTTACGTATCTCCAGCTACTTCGTCTCCTCAACGGCATGGGTCGCCACTTCATCGTACTCAACGGTCTATGGAGAAACTGGATAGGAGAAGTCGACCCCAGACGTGCTACTGAGAATAGAGTGAGCTGAATCCAGATTCGCGTCGGTCACCGACGAACTTATATCGCGCGCAGGCTGGTATTTGGGGATACAACCTGAGATTTTACGGGTCGAAGAAAGTCCACTGGTTCAAAGCTGATGACGTCCGCCTAACGTGAGTTCGATTCCCAATCGTACGGCACGACGCTAAACGACGTTCTCTCAGAGATTCGCCAATGACGTCGCCAGCGTTCGACAAGGGCAAGGGCCATACGCTTGGAAGAGCTCCTACGGGTAACCCTCCAGGAAACGTGAAGCCGTGAGCACACGCGTCGTCTGTCGGATCGTCTGGACGTTCCGCATAGGATCATGTATATACGTTGTTGACTGATACCCATCTCGCATTGGAATTACCTACATCTCGAGATATAGCACGACGGTTCATGATGTGAAAGGCGGGATAGTGCAGATGTCGAGGTCAATGAGCAGATCGAGGTCGCCACAGTCAGAGGCCGACGAGAAGGCCGGGAGACACGAGCGAAACTGAACAAGCAAGCGACGTTGGCCTCTGATTTATGGCAGCAAAGAAGTAGTCAACAGCGAGTGCAGTCAGGACTGGCGATAAGGTAAATGGAGAGCGGCGTCGAGAGCAAGCGTTGAGTAGTAGTCTAGAGGTTCTGGGTCCCAGTGAACGTGGCCGCGGATAGCAAAAGCTCGTATGGCGTGTAATTCCGTCTTTATGAACGATTATCTGGGATACATGGCATAACGCACGAGACTCGGAGCCGCGCGGGGTAAGGTTAAGTAGCGGAACCGTGGCGGAACCGTATGCCCCTGATTCTTTTACCGGCTCCCAAAGCGGAAGCTTGTTTATAGCAGGTCCAGCCACAGCCAGGCCTTGGAGAGATACCACCACCATGACCAAGGTCTTCGACATCGAGCACCAGGTTCGCGAGCTGCCTTACGCGCTGTCTGCGTCGTGGCTGACTGCATGTCGCAGTTGGTGTTCTATGGCGCATACCACAGCAACCACGTCAATTTCCTCATCCATGCCGTTGGAGTGCCCCTGCTCTTCTGGTGCGTAGGCTGCCCTAGACGGTTACCTTGGCTAATGCGCGCAATCTGCAGGTCGGGCGTAGTTTTTGCGGCGTCGCTGCCGTGGCCAGACGCGTTCCCGCACCCGGCGGCCATTAACCTGGCGCCGTTCGCGACAGTCGCGCTCAACTGGGGCGCGCTCATGTCCGCTGCATACTGGAGTTATTACTTTGTACTTGAGCCGCTCACAGCGGTATGTGACTGGCAGGCAACCTCGCGTCGCTGCTGACTCTGGGCTCTAGGTTCTGTTCCTGCCGCAGATGGTGCTGACGTACCTCACGGCAGAGGCGACGGCCGCCACGCCAGGTGGCATCAAGGTCGCCGCCTTCATCCACGTCTCGTCGTGGATCGCGCAGTTCATCGGCCACGGCGTGTACGAGGGCCGCGCACCGGCTCTGCTCGACAACCTGCTCGGCGGTGCGTCGTCTCTTCGCTCATCCATATTCCCCGTTCTGAGCATAACGCAGCTGTCGTCCTCGCGCCGCTCTTCGTGCATCTCGAGATCCTCTTCAGCTTGGGGTACAAGCCCATCCTCCACAAGAAGATGGTCAACGGCGTCGGGCGCGAGATTACCAAGTTCCGCACCGAGGCTGCTGAGAAGAAACGCGCAGAGGCGAAGAAGGAGCTCTGAACCTCTTTCACGACCATGGCCCATACCCGCACATCCCGGTGAAACTGTTGTACCGTATATGCTCTTGACGTCGTGCCTGCACCACATCCCTGACAAATTTACCTATTTGCCCTCCGATATGCGCGAGGAGCGCTGAACTGGCTGCGAACCTGGACGCAGCCTTTGCCACAGTACATGATTGAAGGCCGTGCTCTCGAGAGTGGCCGCGTTTGCAATGCCATGGCGTAGGATCTTCACTGTTTTGCGGGGAAGCGCGCGCTCGATCAGTGGCGCGGCCGCTCCGGAGGTGCAATTACTTGTGCGCCACCGACGGTCACAAAGTGGAGCATCGCCGCTGGCGTGCCTAAAGCACGTACTGTATAAAACGTCGGCCGGGCGGGACGAGGGTGCGCGCTATTCCAAACGTTCCCATCACCTTCCGCCAACAACCAGCACATCATGTATCCCGGCACCTCCGCAATCGTCGCGACAACCAGCAGCCTGGCGGCCATTGCACCGTCTGAAGTGCACCTCCCTACATATTCGCCCATTCCGATAAAGGAGTCTCCGCCGTGCGTACCACTCTCGTTCCTGCTCGGAAGGAGACAAAGTTGACGTTCTGCCTGGTAACTATAGCCCTAGACAGGGATCTCTCGACTTTATGAGAGTTGGTTCGAGCGGCTCTGGTGGTTCTGGCTCACGACCGCGAGGAGGGAACGCGTCTTCGAGTCCTTTGACTATCATTACGCCTGCGCCGCAAAAGATGCGTGCACGTGTCGGGTTGCGCCAGCGGTTGCGCCGTTTGTTCAAACGCGTACGTATTTCTTTGAGATATGCTTGAACGCGAGACTGATGTCTGTTGAATGATAGCACGCCTCGTTTGAGACGCTTCCAGGTCACCACCGCCGAGAGAATAGTTCGGCTCATGGGCATTCTGCCAGTGCTCATGGACACTATTGACTGGATACGCTCGCTCCAGGACTAATCTCCTGCTCTGTAACCCTGCCGTGTAACGTAACAATACTGTACAATGTAATGCTGCTGTCTGCACCTTGTGTCAAGTCGAAGTATAACGACTGAGTGTAGATTGTGCCCGCGCAAACTCAGAAACTTCTGGATAGTTAATCAAACTCAACTGAGTGGTACTGTACTGTACGACCAGGTCGAAATGCTCCGGAGTATCCCAGCATGATCTTTCACAGGACCGACAGCTTGGCGCTTGCATCACTTGCACCCGACGGAAGTTGTCGACCTTTTGCGACCTGACCATGACGGTCGCATCGCGCGCTCTGCGCCTCGTCCAAATCGCGTTCGCAGTCCTCTTCTGCGTCGCGTGCGCGGGCGTCGTCTTCGGCTTCGCGGCGCTCAAGCCCGTCCTCGTGCGGCATGGCGTGTATCGCGAGCTGTGCGATGCCGACGCGCCTTCGTGCGACGCCCAAGACTTACGACTCAATTATATGTTCACGCTCGCGGCGACGACGACCAACGTCGCTGCGTTGCCGGTTGGGATGATTCTGGATAGAATCGGGCCTAGATGGACGAGCATTCTGGGAGCGCTGGTGTTCGCGGCTGGGAACATCGCCTTTGGGCTTGGCCAAGAGACTCCTGGTGCGCTATACTCCTGGTTCACATCAGCTAGTGCTTACTCTAGTAGTCGACACCTACAGATTGTACGTGCTTTTCGGCCATAGTTCGCGCTGGTCCATTGCTTACCTCGCATAGGGGCTTCATCCTGCTCGCTATAGGCGGCCCTCTCGTCTTCCTTCCGTCCTTCCACCTCTCCAATGCATTCCCAGAGCACTCTGGGCTCATCATGAGCTTCATAACTGGCGCGTTCGACGTGTCAAGTGTGCCTTACTTGTTCTACTTGTGGCTCGACTCTGGGTACGCCATTTCCACCCACTGAAATGCTACACGACTGACGTGATTGTTAGTATATCTGGAGGACTACCTATACGGACGTTCTTTTGGGCGTATACGATCATCCCAGTTCTGTGCGTATACTCCAATCGAGTTTTACTCTCACGAAGGCTGACACGATTCGAGTATAATCGTAGAGCAACTTACACTGGCTCCTGCCTGGTCCTATCGGGTGGAAGAGTTTGCGCACGTTGGACCACCGCCGCCTGATGAGGGTATACTCGTCACGCACGAAGTAGTGTCATATTCCGACGTCGACGACTCCGAATCTTCGGTCGCGGACGAGGAAGCCGCCGTTGACGATATTAAACATGCTGTAGAAGGCCATGGACTTGCGGACCCCGTCAGAGGGATTATGGTTGGACACACCGCGCGTCAGCAGATGGCCAGTCGGTGGTTCATGTGCGTGTATCCTCCGACCTTGTCGCTATGTCTGATTTTTGCACAGCGCAGCGGCTATATTTCTCTGCATTCACGCGTAAGACTTCATCAGTAGTTAAGTGGAAGTCTTCTAATGACAACTTCGCAGTGCGCGCATCAACTACTACATCCAGACGGTACACACCCAACTCGCATGGTACCTGGACGTGCAGCCCGCTCAAGCGCTTGGAGAAGCTTTCGCGGTGCTGCTGCCAGTTGGAGGCGTGTTCAGTAAGCCCCACTGTCTTGCCCTTCTTCCAGTGGGGCTGAAAACATGCAGGTGTGCCGCTTGTGGGGTACCTACTCGATGCTCAGGGCTCCTACGTGACCACAATTGTCATGCTGTGGTCGGGCCTCGCTTACGGTATCCTCGGTCTTCTGCATAACGTCGCGGCGCAATGGACCAACGTCGCCATCTTCGTCGTCTTCCGTCCTCTGATGTACACATTTGGTCAGTCTATCCCCTTCTATATACTCGAGATCCGGCTGGCCACTGACGCCGTCGCCGCTAGTCAACGACTTTTGTGCGAAGTGAGTGTCATACAACGTGTCCTCGGTGGCTTGGCTGACCGCATTCTTTTTGGCAGAGCGTTCGGATTCGAGACTTTCGGCACTGTTCTAGGTTTCGCTGGCCTGCTTTCTGGCGTCTTCGGTCTGGTCCTGCGATCGCTTGACCTCGCTGTCGCCGGGCCGCTTCGTGGCGACTACTCCCCTGTAAACCTTGGCGGTATTTTCGCCGGCCTCGCGAGTTCTGCGGCGCTCGCGTGGGTCATCTGGCGCGGTGCTCTGCGCACGGGCAGGGTCCGCTTGGAAGACCCGCTTCCTTCCTAATAGTGGTACTCGAAGATCAGCTTTCGCTCCACTCATAGATGCTCCTCATAGACCCCTCTCGAGTCTCCGCGCTGAACGCTCTGACATCTGTATCATTACTTCCATCCCACGGTAGGACTGTCTGTTACTGTCAATGCACGAGGCCTGCGTTCAGGGAACCTGAACGTTCGACTGGTGACGTTCTGGACAAGGTTTCCAAGCACGTTCTTCCCATGTGCCTCTGTTTTGCTCTTGGCACGATTTGTGTGGACATCTTCTCCAGGGTTCTCCCGCGGTGAACGTGGCCATGAATTGGTCACGAGGCTTCCTCGACGGTTTGTCCGGGCTCGCCAAGCCTCCCATCCACGAACCGTCTCCGCTCGCACATACCACTGACCCTTCCATTACCCCGCATTCTCTCGTTCCGCGCACACCGACATCACGCCTTTCCGGTGCGCTACGTGCGCAGGGGAGAACCCGGGACATTGAAATGCAGCTCTGGAGACGGGTGCAACCCATTCGCCGTGAGGATAGCGGGAGATATCCGCCTTTTCTTTGGATAGTCGTCGTTGCGATGATGCAGACCTCATAAAAGACGAAGGGAAGCAAGGCCGCGGTCTCCAAGCTCTCTCAGGTTCGTCCGGCTTCCACAATGCAGGCTCTCTTTGCCCTCGTTGCGCTCCTCCCGGCATTTGTCGCGGCCCAGTCCCAAGTCTGGGGCCAATGCGGAGGTATGTTGATGGTTGCCTTGTTGCCTTCTCTGACTTCGTGCAGGTATTGGCTGGAATGGACCTACGACTTGCGTCTCCGGCTCGGTTTGCACCAAGCAGAACGTATGTCGCGTTCTTAATATTCCTTAAAGCATGGCATATAACTCATACCACCTCTTAGGACTGGTACGGAGCTCTCTGCCTCTCTCTTTGACGATGATATGAACACAAAATATCGTTTAGGTACTCCCAGGTCAGCCGGTGGATGCTCTTGATTCCAAGTCCCAGGCGAAACTGACGAACCCTTACTCGTAGTGCATCCCTGGTACCGCGCCTCCGGCATCATCGTCGAGCACGACTTCAACGACTGTTCCTCCGACCACGACTACCGCTCCCCCGACATCGACCGGCTCTCCTACCACGTCGCCGACGAGCACAGCGACGACTACCCCGCCTGGCCCTGGTACATGCCCGGCGACGCCCGCGACCGTCACATACAGCAACTCCAAGCTGCCTGATCCCTTCGGCTTCATTGCCGGCGGTCGCGCTGCTACGAAGGCGGACTTCGCGTGCAGACAAGCTGAAATCTCGACGCTCTTCCAGCGCTACGAGCTTGGGACGATCCCCGGCAAGCCGCAGAGCGTCACCGCGTCGCTGTCGGGCAACACCCTCACGATTAACGTCAGCGACCAGGGCAAGAGCATCTCCTTCACCGCTAGCATCAGCAAGCCCAGCGGTACTGGTCCTTTCCCCGCGATCATGTGAGCTCATGACCCACGGTCTGTGATACCAGTTGAAGGTAGTACTGACGCGCTTCGTCTACTCCAGCGCCTACGCTGCACCGAGTATCCCCATCCCGGCAGGCGTCGCGACGATCAACTTCAACAATGATGATATCGCCGCGCAGCAAGACGGCTCCAGCCGCGGCAAGGGCAAGTTCTTCACCCTCTACGGCAGCGGCCACAGCGCCGGTGCCATGGCAGCCTGGGCTTGGGGTGTCAGCCGCATCGTTGACGCGCTCGAGCTCGTACAGGCAAACTCTGGCATCGACGTGAAGCGTCTTGGTGTCACGGGCTGCTCGCGCAATGGCAAGGGCGCTTTCATCGCTGGCGCGTTCGAGCCTCGCATCGCTCTTACGATCCCTCAGGGTGAGCGGTCAGATGTTGACAGCAATTCTCTGCTAACCAACGCCGCAGAGTCGGGATCTGGTGGCTCTGCGTGCTGGCGTCTGTCCGACGCGATGCGCACTCAGGGCAAGGATGTCCAGACTGCAAGCGAGATTGTTGGCGAGAACGTTTGGTTCAGCACTAACTTCAACCAGTATGTCTCCCGGCATTCTTAAGACAGATTTTGTCGCTAACATCTCGCGCAGATTCTCCACCAGCGTGCCCAAGCTCAGCGTCGACCACCACGAGCTAGCGGCGCTCGTTGCACCCCGCGGTCTCTTCGTCATCGAGAATACGTCCATGGAGTGGCTCGGCAACGAGGCGACAAACGGATGCATGCGCGCAGGCCAGAAGGTCTACCAGGCACTTGGCAAGCCCGACGCGATGGGCTTCTCGCAGGTCGGCAACCACAACCACTGCCAATTCCCTAGCAGCCAGCAGGCAGACCTCAACGCCTTTATCGGCAAGTTCCTCCTGAACCAGAGTACGAACACGAACATCATGAAGACCGACGGTTCCTTCACGTTCAACGAAGCGCAATGGATCGACTGGACTACGCCCACTCTCTCGTAGGTGGTCGTGTCCGCGTTTGTTAAAATCGCGGCTGCGAGTGGGGCTATATACCGTGTAGCATGTACATGAGGTGGAACGCGATCTCTGACCCATCTTCTCCAAACGAAGAACGAATCCAAAGGAGTATTTGCCGATGATATGCCCTGGAAACAAGTGCCTGCGGCTTCGTATGTCGCGAGCTGCAACAATGCCAAATGAGCGTCAATCCCGTCAGACCGGTCCAAACCTCATAACCGCGCTCGACTCGTAGTACGTACTGCCTTCATAGTTGTTTCGGTGGCTCCTTCTACGATACCTCCGGTATAGATACGATATGTACACGGTATATGATCTATACAGGAGCCTTCAACTCGTCCTTGCTGAGCTTTGCCATGATATTACGTAGCTCAGCAAGCGCCACAGCGGCAGTCGGCCGCTTTGCTGGGTCAACCTCGATCATCCGGTCGACGAGAGCCACGATAGCTGCAGGGATCGACCTCAGTCCCTCCGGATCCTCCTCGTCCTCGGCGCTCTCGCCACCCTCCAACGGCGCGTCGTCGTCTTCGTCTGGAGCCAGCTCACTGTACCCCATTAGCAGGCACTTAAACCGGGTACCGAGCTGCCAGACGTCGACGAGAAAGGGATCGTATGGCGTATCGGAGGATAACTCGGGATATCTCAGACGTCTGTATACCCCGTTCTGCATGGTGGGAGGGAGTCCTGTGACGAAGCGCGTACTCGGATCGGACTCTTCGTCGAAGTGAACGCAGGTCTCGAAGTCGATGATGTATATCTTGAAAGGGAAAGTCGAACGGAATGGTGGGACAGGTTTATCGCGATCGTGAGTCGCGATCCAGGCAGGACCCGGGTCGCCATTGTAGTTGCTGAGGAAATTGCCGTCCCAGAGATCCTAGGGAAATGAAAGTAAGTACTAGTCTGGTTCTGCGGGAGCATCGTGGCTGCATACGAAATGTGCGACGAGTTTGGAATGACAGAATGCAACGCCCTGTTTATGCCATTTGTTAGCATATGCAGATCTCACTCGCGGAACCATCTCACCTCGAGCATTTGTACCATCGTTTTGAGGAGGTCCTCGACATCCTCGTAGGCATACATACTCAAAGGATCAGATGGGGAGAGTAACGGTTGCACAGCGAAGGTTACGTTCTCGAGTTCCAACCACTGGAGCACGGGAACGGTATGGTTCCCGATGAGGGACGCGACATTGCCAGTAGAGAGTCGTTCGAGAGCGACGCGATGATTGAGGCCCTCGTCCCCGATGGAGACAATCCGAATAACGACATCTCGCCCGTCGCTTGTTCGACCGGGACACACAGTTGCCAGCTTTCTCGCGTGTGAGGCACGCAACAGGTAAAGCACTAAAGTGCGCACCGTATGCGTAAAGCCCGGCTGCGAGAACTCTTCAGGTCTCCGCGGATTGACCATGCGATAGAAGAAACCATCAGGAGCCCGAACCCGGTCGTCCGGCGGTTCCATGCTGCCATATCCACGAGCTTCCTTCCAGAGCGTAATGCCATGCGACGCGAAGAACGTCTCGAACGGTGCCCAGAGAGCGCGAGGATGGATCTCAAGCGGAGTATGTGCCGCTTTCAGCGCACGTATTGATTCCGGCAGGGCGGTCGTCATCGCGCGCGGTGGAGTGGGTAGGTGTAAGAGTGAAGACAAGGGGCAAGCGCGTCACGGTGATATCCGGCGCTGACTTCATGGACCCGTACGGCGACGATGCACGTGGAAGTACAAGCTGAAACAACGCGCAGCATACGCTTGTGCTATTGTGCATCGCGAGAGTACAATGAAAATAAGAGGTGACGCTTTGCTTATCTGATCAGACCGTCCGTCGAAGTACGCATGGACCAAGGTACGCAGCGGACTGCCCATTGTACCACCGGTTCTAGAACAAGGCGGCCCATCTAGTTGGCTGAGTCGAAGCGATCGAATGCTTCCTGAAAGACGCGTGGCGGCCGTTACAATAACCCACCGGTTTGTGATCATGCGGTCGACGCTTTGACCCAAGCGCCTTAACCACCCGTGCGAAAGCGTCGCCAAAGGGCAGAAGCGTCATGTGCATAAAGCGTTGTTCTTTGTAACGCGACTGGTATAAATACCCAGCTGGCCAGGAGAAGAGCAGTCAAGCCATCGAACAGCAGCGCGCTCGAATCGCTCCAAACTCATCCGTCACCCGTGCCCTTCCCAGTTACTTCCTGCGACTACACGACTATGTTGGGATACAAGAGACAGCCCACCAGGTACTTGGTCAAGAGCGGCGAATGGGAGAACTGGGTCGGACAACGCAGCAAGGAGCCCAGTGTCGTCGAGGTACGTGCGGCAGTTCTGAGTTATCTCCGAAAGCTGATAGAGATGCAAACGTCGTTGCGCGAACAGGACGGCAAGGTCGGGTACTACCTCATGTTCCAGGACGAAGTCAGGCCTATATTCTTCCCGCTCAGCATGATCGAGAGAACGTGAGTTGCGAGCGAGATTTGATATGCATATGCTGCGATTGACCTTTCACCGCGACCAGCACTTGTGCCATGACTGTGCCGGCGTTCGAAACGACCGAAGGCAATAAGCTAGGGGGGAAGCCAGCGGGCAATCCTCCGAGACAGCTGCAAAAGCCGAGTGAGAAGAGCTCGAAGAATCGGAAGGCCTGAGTCCGTCTGGTGTCCGTCGGCGTGTACCGTATACCCATAGTAGTCCGTTCTTTAATCATAGTCCAGCCCAGACTCCACGCCAAGTACTACAGGCGTTGTCTTCCACTCCCACAGTGTTGGAAGTAACCGCCAGCCGAGACCGAGAGGTCAGAATGAAGATCTAGAATCAGAGGAGGAAAAGACAACACGACTCAACAG
>KV426047.1:0-82470 GCA_001632375.1 Exidia glandulosa HHB12029 | reverse complement strand
GACGCATACGGACGACCGATGGCGGGCGGGATGCCTGGGATGATGAGCGAGCGCGAGCACGAGCGGGCGACAAAGGACTGGTGCGTCCCTGCCTCGTGGCCGCGGCGTACTGCACTGTACTGATCACGCGTCCGACTTTTGCTCCTCTCGCCTCGTTGTCTCACACGACGTATGCTCTAACCACTCGGCCACACACCCAATGCAATTACTGCCACCGACCACGAAACACGTTGCGTGCCGCGCTCGCATGTATTAAACCGCAACACCCCGCGGGTTCGACCATGCTCCGTGCCCCCGTCCTTCTACTCCCCATGACGCTCCCCGCCATCACCATAACGCCGCCCGAACGCGTCTGCTTCCCCACACCGCCCTTGCCGGCCACCGAATACCTCGACGTCCCCGGCGGCAGGCAGAAGCAGCTGAAGCAGACTCAGAAAGAGGCCGAGAAGCGCGCAAAGAAGGAGGCACGGGAGTACGAAAAGCAAAAGTCCATCTGGGAGAAGGGCCAGCGAGAGAGGGAGAAGTTGGTACGTTCTTGCGTCACTCCTCGAGTCCCCTTTCGTTTCATTCCATTCAACCGTGGCCGCATTCGCTTATCGATGCTTCCTCTCCGGCCTGTAGGAAGAGAAGGAGGCCCGCGAAATGGAACGTATGCGCCAGCGCGCATCCTTACTAAACGGTGGGACCACGACTGGGACTGCCATCGCTGCAGGCTCCAACTACACCCGGTCCAACACTTCGTCCACTACACCTGCTAGCACGCGCGAACGCAAGATCAGCAACGCGATGGGCTTCGACAAGTACGGCGACGCGCTCGCCGGCCAGATGGGCGCTCTCGACCTCAACGAAGCGCGGAGGGAACGCAGACTGAGCAACGCCCCGCCGCCGCCTCCATCTAGCACGCGCCCGCGCAAGTACTCCAATGCTGGATACGAAGGCGTGCCGCTTCCCGGTCCTGTCCCTCCTCCCGCTGGGATGCCTGCTCCTCCGGTCATGAGATACGCCCCTGCGGCATACGAGGACGTTCCTCTGCCCGGGCCCGTTCCTCCCTCTTCTTCAAGAGATCCGTATATGGCCGGATACGAGAATATCGACCGTTCGCGCGCGGCGGCCGCTGCTGCTGCCCAGGACGATGCGTACCAGCGTGCGTACTACGCGCAGTACGATGCAGGCGGACGCGCACCGGCACAAGCTGCGGGGTATCCAGGCGCGGGGCCGTGGGACCGTGAGCGCGACC
Source organism: Exidia glandulosa HHB12029 (assembly GCA_001632375.1). Classification (NCBI taxonomy): domain Eukaryota; kingdom Fungi; phylum Basidiomycota; class Agaricomycetes; order Auriculariales; family Exidiaceae; genus Exidia; species Exidia glandulosa. The sequence goes on along the minus strand of KV426047.1, from coordinate 81,233 downwards.
GCGAGAGGATACGTGAACGCGCAGAGCGCGATAGGGAGTACGCGAGTCGCGACCCGGACGACCCGTACCCGCCGGGAATGATGCCTATCCCCAAGGCCCCGGGCGTGTCGCGCGACTTGTATGCTGCTGCGGGGACTGCGCCGCCGCCTGGTGGTGTGCCGTACCCGGGTGCAGGTGCCGAGTATGCGACTGCTGGTGCTGATGCATACCGCACTGCGTCGGGAGGTTCGGACCCGTACCGCTCGGCGGGAGGAGCAGGAGGAGATCCATATCGCGACCCGTATGGCGCATACCCTGGCTCTGGACATCCCTCGCCGTCGGGGTACCCACAGGCTGCACAGGCTGGCGCGTATGCTAGGGACCCGCCTCCACCGGTTGTGCATGACCCGCGCGATCCCTACGGTTCGGCTCCGTCTGCGTATTATGCCGCTGGTGCTGGCGCTGCTGGGGGCGGTCGTTCGGGCTACGAACGATCGCCGTACGGTGCTGGCGCACCGGTGCCTCCGCTATCTGCGGCTGCCGCTGCAGCTACGCCCTTGGGTGCTTATCCTTCGCCTCACGGACGTGACCCGCGCGACCCGTACTCCAGAGACCCAAGGGATGCAGCTGGGCCATCAGCTTATGCAACATCTACTACTGGTCGTTCGCCGTACGACAGACACTCTATGCCGCCTCCGCCTCGCGCGGGAGAAATTGCCGCTGGGTACGCTGCCGTTCCTCCTCCCTCTGGTCCTGGCTCTGCGTATGGAGCGCCTTCGCCTGGACATTACGACCGTGGACACCAACGATCAGCGAGCGCGTACCCAGATATGCCGCCCCTCGGCAGCTCGCACTCGCCCATCCCGTATCCCGCGGCTGCAGCACATGCCTACGCGACGCATATTAACAGCCAAGACCCATCTTCCGCTGCTGGTGCAGACCCATACGGCGCGCGTCGCGCGAGCGGCGTACCATTCCGCCCGCCCAGCGCGGCGCCGGCTGACCCGGCCCCGTCGAGCCCGCCGGGATTCCACCGCCCGCCGAGCTCGTCACACGCGTACACGCCCTTCGAGGCTTTCCTCATTCTCGACGATCTCGACGGGTTCTACCGCGAGACGCCGCACATGCCCGCCGCGCTCGTTTCGCACGACGTCTTCCACGAGGACTGGATCCGGTTCATGCAGGTGCGCGCTCCGCTCCGCTCCTTTTCCTCTTACTGACATCCTCTTCTAGGATCTGGCTTTCGCGTGGTCGGGCCGCATCCCAGCGCCCGAACTCGCACGTAATGGCCGCCCGCCGCATCCGGGCGTGATCGTCGCGGACCTCGTCGACGTCTGGAACGCGCGCTTCTTTAGGCCTCGCCATGTCGAGCTCATCGTGTATCGTGGGCGCCAGTCCGTATCTGGGCGTAGCCGTGGCGGCCAGCCGGGCGACGATGAGTTCGAGGACGAGCACACGCAGAAGCAGTATAGCCTCTGCTTGCGCTGCTTGCCGCAGCGTCAACAGTGAGCTATGTTTCCCCGGCTTCGGTTTGGTTTTCGGGATTTTCGTCTCTCCTCGTGCTCATTGCTGTCCATCTGTTTTGCCGACCTGGATCTGGATCTGAATCTCAAGCTCAAGCTCAAGTGTTGTTGTTTCTTTCGCCTTTCGGTGTTGGGTTTACACAGTACAGTATCGGCGGATGTACTTACCAATCGCGTTCTCCGAGTGTGTGTGTGTACCGTACACGTTGTACGTCTTGTCTGGATCTCTCATCTCATCTCTCTTCCACAATGTCATGTCACGCTTTCTGTTCCGAGTCCAATGTATTGGTCCGCATCGGGTGATCTGCCTGCCCTTCATGGATCACGGCGACGGAGACTCGGAGACGGTTCCCCAAAACGTGTCGAAGCAGGGACGAGAGCGGGAAGCACGGTTTGTTTAAGTCTGCAAGATCTTCGAAGCTGTGCGTTTGTGTGTGGTTCACTTCAATAGGGGAGGGTCTAGGAAGTTCGCTGTGCCTCTCACAGGACCGGTTCCACGTGCTTGAGCAGGGCTTTGAGGAACTAAGTACACGTGAGGTCGCGTAATATTCGCGTCCGAGGACGTGCGTTAACTGCCACCGTGGAAGGACCACAGGAGGCTGTTCAAGAGAACACCGGTTTCCATCCACGCGCGGAGTAGATCTGGCGACTTGTGACGAAGCGGGAGGATTGAAGCTCGTTGGACCCGTGGACTCGGAGGAAGACTTTTCCGAGCCTCCCGACAGTTGAGCCGGTTCCCGCCATAGAAGTTAATACTCTGCTCGAAACCTGAATGATATCTACAGCCCGGAGTAGGCCCTGTATCTCATCAAGTGATGCTATTCATTCCCAACACGAGCTCTTACAAGATACATTACGGATCTATCCCGAGCGCCCCTGGATTTTGGGCGACGGCTGGGAGGACTCGGAGTAGCCGGTAACTAAATGTTGATGAACCACCTCAGCACCTCAAATCCTACAGCAGCTGAGAGCTGTGGCTTTTATCCTTCTGAACCCGTGAGTATATATGGTGGTTGTTGTCCGTTCCACTCGTTACGCATCTGCACTCCGGAATGTCCCGGACTGTCTTGAATGGCCTACACGACTCATTCCTGCTTGGGGCTACATAGAGGTATTCTACTATGCGGAGACTGTCTGCATATTTGTGTGTAGATGTGGTGTGGTCCGATGCGAGCAGCGCCATTGGTATCAATACGCCGGAGCGTAGCCGAAGTTGTGCTGCATGTGGAAGAACGCAACATGGCGGTAGCAATCACAAATTTTAAGCGTAGAGCTGTGTAGATTTCTGCGGATTGTGACTCACAGGACATGTGGAAACAATGACGTGATACACAAGGGAGTACGCCTGCGGCAATCGGTGGTGTGGCAGTAGTACTTTGTCCTCGGTGACTAGTCTCTCAATCATCCCGGATGGCGATTATTGACTCCATGAATCTCAAGGAAAGCAGTGGTGATGTTTGAAGACGGTCTATCGGCCGCTCTTGCCGGGGAATGCTCAAGCTCCTGATGCTTGCATGCTCGATGTCCAAGCACAGGTCCGCCAAACACGGTGGCGTAGCTAAATTACAGAGTCGACATAAAACAGTAAATACAAGGGATGAGCGTAGGAAGAATACATAGAGCGATCCAAGTACGAGTAAGACCACAAAGTTCAAGATATGTAACGACAGGCTGGGAGAATACATATGTCCTTAAGCGTCCGTTGTCAAAGGTCCATCGAGCCTAATAACGTCCATGAGCGTCAAAAAATGGATAAATTACTTGCGCGTCTGCTGCTGGCCCGATGAGGAGCTGGGCTGCTGTTGACCAGCAGACGAGCCAGACTGCTGCTGCTGCCCGCCCTGCGCCTGCTGGGAGCCAGGAAGCTTGGAATTCTCCAGAGCTTTCTTCCCGCGCAGGTCGACATATTGATCGACAGCGCCCTCAAGACGGTTAAGCCGCGCCTCGAGGTTGGGAAGATACTGCATCTGGGCTCCGGTGATTCTCCCAGGCGCCTTGGGCGGGGCGTATGGGCTCGTTCCTGAGGGGTATGCTCGCGGAGGGAGGTCCGTTGGCGGGTGACTCGAAGCCGCAGGGGCGGCAGGTGCCTGGCCCTGTCGATATGCGTCGGCCGCAGCTCTGGTGGCTGCCTGAGCCTGAGGAGTGGGATGAGGTGGCATGGCGTAGGCAGGGTAAGTCTGTGCTTGACTAGGCTCCGTCGTCCTGACGCGCTTGGAGGAACGATCGTCACCGCCTCCAGACTGGTGAGAGCTGGGAGGCTGAGAGGGCGGAATAGAAGACATGTAGTGGGAGGGGGGTGGAAGTGCCTGGGAAGTTGAATAATGATATGCGTGTGGTTGTCCATTATATACTGGTGCTGAGGCTAGGTTGACGCCATGAGCACTGTGATCTCTTCATGATATGCGAGAGGCGCGTACCCGAATGATAGTATCCTCCATGTTGATTCATCTGAGAGCCCGGAGATGCGTGCATATACTGCTGCCCGTGCGCTCCGTGGGAAGATGGCGTCCGGACGTTGTTGAAGTTATTGTACGACATTAACAGAAGTGATTAGAGGGCAGAAAAAAGACGCGGGAAGTCGAACGTTGATGTTATTCGCTTCTGCAGCAACTGGCTTTTTATCTACCCTGGATTTACGCATGACGTGTAAAAGTTTCAGCAAGTTTCAGCAGCGGCGTGCAAACCTGTTCGGACGCGTGCTTTGGATCCTCGGGAAGGTATAGTCTCCGGATGGACTCTCAGGCAGGGAGAGGATCACGCTCTCGACAGCAGACACAGGCTGCGGCGATGCACACTTGCATAGTTCTGAAACTGGAAAGGTTTGGAACATCTCTTTCAGTCGCGACAGCGGCAGGTCCGACGGGTCAAACGGCCATCGTATCGCGGCCGTATTGTACATTATTGACATCGGCAGATCGTCTCGAACAGGGTGTGGGCGGTCCCTAAATCTAGCGACCGCGCCCTCTACCGCGAGATCCAGAACCGCCGTACTGGTTGCCCGAGTACGACCCATTCCCATAACCTCCGTATCCTCCTCCACCACCACCTCCTCCTCCGCTATACCCTCCGTACGGCCCACCGTGAGCTCCCGGAGGAGACGCGTTGTATTGGTTGTGACCTGGCCCGCCATATCCTCCGCCATAGCTGGGGTTAAGCCGACTGGGCGAATTGTAATTGCCGCGCCCATAGCCGCCTCCACCACGACCGCCGCCTCGTTGCCAATCGTCACCACCGCCGTACCGTCCGCCCCCGCGCTCCATTCCGTGAGGGGAGTATCCTCCAATCGGCGAGTAACTGGACATGGGCGTAGACCGACCGCTGTCACGCGGCCCACCGCCACGGCCTCCGCGGCGCACATGTTCGATGTCACCTTGAGTGAGAACGCGCGGATGACGACGAGCGCCGGGCAGGATAACGGAGCGATGCGGCACCAACTGCTTGGGATAGTAGTAAAACGCGGATATCGCTCGGTTATTGAAAATGTCGGTGACCAGGTCGAATGGCGCGGCATAGGTTGACCCAGGGATACACGATGGGTCTGCGAGCACAGCTCCGGAGATTCCACCGGACAGCTTTGTGTCAATAGCTAGAGGCTGTGTGGGAGAGATTCAATGAGTACGGCCCGGGGCCCAGCAAGAGGGCGCTGCACACACCTCTTGCTTCTTGCGTTTAGCGTAGAGCAAACATATGAAGTCAAAGAGCTTGTGATCTTCGCCGCAGAATAACACGTTGGGACCCCACTTGTTGCGCAAGACCTCTGCTTCGGTGAGGTTCGGATAATGCGGCGCCATCGCATCCAGGAGGCGTTTCTCCTCTATGAACGGAAGCAGCGCAACGCCTTGCCACGCCATTTTCTTGCCGTTCATGTCTATCTTAAACTCGGTCGGGTAGAAATCGATGATGGGAGACTCCGGTTCCGTCATCAAAGGATGGAAGGTCGCGGGAATGTGGATGCGACTTGCCGATCTCGGCGTGAGCTTCAGGAATGGGTGAAACGTGAATAAGCGTACCTGCGAGCAGGGAACACCCCCATCAGCTGTTCAAACGCCTTGAACGGCATGCCCAGCTCGAAGTGAACCTTCGTGTCCTTGACGTCTTTGAAATCCCCCGCGAAAGGCGCAAAGTGATACGGGTAGTACCACTTCCACGACGGCGTCTGAAAGTCAATGCAGTGCTCAGCCATGTGCGCCGCAGTCGTGGGAGGGTTTGAGGTTATGCGTACCCCTTGGTAATAGTAATGCAGGACCCAGGCCATCCCCTCGATATAGCATTGAGTGAGCCTACACAGGAAGCTGTGAGATTCGAACGAGCAGCCGATACGAAATGCACAAACTTCTTGCGAAACTCGACGTCTTCGGGCCCGACACCAAACTTCTGCTGGTAGTAGCGGTCCTTGTAGCCAGGCTCCCACATTCTGCAAACGCAAGGCGTCGACGTCAGTGGACAGCACACCGCGATGGACAATGGCAGCGAAAGTACCTGATGTCGTCTTCCTGCTCTACTGTGCCGTCTGGACGGATGACACGCGCGAGAGGTGCCGCTGGGACCTCTTCGTCGTCCTCTGCATCGTCCTCGGCCGGCAGCTTGCGTTTGACACCCTTTGGTGCCTCGCCGCTCCCTTCCGCCTCTCCTTGACCATCCGCCTCAGGCTCGCCGCCGGCATCGCCTTCAGTATTGCCAGGGGTAGCGCCAGGTACAGCGGCAGCCGTCGATGCAGGTACAGCGTCCCCTTCGACAGGAACCGCCGAGGCGCTCGTCGGCGTCTGTGGTACTGCGGGAGTTGAGGGCGTAACGGGACTCCTTGCAGCAGCCGTCCCCAAGCCAGGAATGTCGAAGTCCATGGACACATCGCCTTCAGGAGGAGCAATGACAGGCGGGGGCGCAGCGACGGGTTTGCTGCTGACGGCAGAGGCGAAGGCACCGGGCGTAAAAAGCTCTGGCTCGGCAGGCTTACCCCCCGTGAGTTCAGCACGCAGGATATCAGCCGCGCTCATATTCGCCAGCCGGATGGCGTGGCGGTTGGCGACGACGTCGTGGTTCGAGCCGCCGAGAGCGCGTACTCCCTGCGCGAAATTCGTAGAAGCATCGTCACCCTTCGGGACGATGTCGAATCCAGGCCGCTGCGGCAACGACGAATGCACGACCGGCGGCGCGTTACCGTTCTGCGGCGTGTGCGGCACGGCGACGTAGTCTTGGCCGTTCAAGTGCGCTGAGCCCGGCGCAGCTGCCGCCTCGGCGTCCAGCTTACGCCGCTTCGCATTCTGGTCCTTACGCTCCTCGGCTATCAAAAACAAACGCAAAGGTCATTTCAGTCAATCGCTCTCACACTGGGGACGGGGGAGGGAATGCGCAGCCCGCAGGCCATGGCGCGGAATATGCGGACCTTCGCGTCTGCGTTTGAAGATCTCGTCCTCTCTCGATGCGAGGCCTTGGAGCATGACTTCCACGCGTGAAAGCTCAAGTCGGCCATTGTTGGTGAGGTAGCCGCCCATCCTGGGCAGCTCCTGCTTCCAGATCTTTAGGAGCGTGTCGATTGCACCCTCTCTGATCTCAAGACTGGGAAGGTGGGGCAAGAAATCGTTGCCCACGAAGAAGATGAGGAGCACCCAGTCGTCGATGGCAAGCTCGAGGTCGAATGGGAACGGCAGGTAGGGAATGTTCAGGTCGATCTCGAGGTACTCCCGCAGGATAGGCACGTCGAGGAAGATGAAGGGCTTTTTCGCAACAGGCTTCGAAGGCTCAGGAGGCTTATCGGCAGGCGTGCCAGTGCATTGGGCGGCGTAATGGCCCTCTTGGCCGCAGATGCGACAAGTGCCCCGGTTGCTCTCTTGGAAAAAGACATCTTCACGCAGGACTCGAAAGTTGGGCTCGTGTGTCGCCAAAGAAAGCATGATTAGATCAGCATCCTAAACCAAAGTCAGTAAGAAGGAAAATGGTACGAGAAAGAGCGTCTTACAAGTCCGTAGATAACGTGGGAGGTGTTGGGGTCATAGTCAGCGTGCGAACGCTGACGACGGATCCAGTCCATGATCTTGTGCTCTCCCTCACCGGGCACGCTGGCGTCAGAGAAAATGACTTGGAGCTGCGGACACATCAGACGCGCGTCTACGACCAGCAAACCTTGCGCACCTTCTTCCAGCCGGGGTCAGTGTTGATTTTCTTAGTGATCCAGTATTTGACCGAAGACGACAAGAGGTCCATGAACGGGGTGCCTACTTCTGGTCAGCCGCTGGTTATGAAACTGGGTGCGTACGAACCTGGTGTGATGGCGTTGGAGTCCCAAGCTTCCTTGGACTCTTCGACTGTCCTACCCAAGGCTTTAATTGGGTTAGCGCCCGGGTGGCAATGGGAGGCAATAGCCGCTCACACTCGAATAGGGCGATGCCCTCCAGGCGAGCTTCCTCCTTCTCATCAGCTTCCTGAGCTGCGCGGAAACGACGAGAGCGTTGCTGGTTCATTTTCGCGCGAGGAGCCACACCGTCTGCAAGACAAATGAGCAAGCGGACAGAGATATGCTGACATGGCGACGAACCGATGGCGATGAAGAGCAGACGACGCGGTCGGATCATGTCCACGACACGCTCAGTGTACTGGAATATCTCCAGCATCATTTCTTCTTCCGTTGCAGGCGCAGGCTATAAGGTGGTTCAGCAAAAGAGCAGGACATGACGTCGGGTTGCGAACCTTGCCCTCTGGATGTGTGCAAGGGTGCACCTAGCAGAACGGTTAGATGGACACATATACAGGATGCAGAGAGCGTACAATGCCGTTGAAGTCGAGATAGAGGTTGTCAAACTCTTTGCCGTTTGGGTTGGCTCTCGAGACGTCGACGGGAACCTTCATTTCAAATCCGTCTGCGTCTATCATCGTCTCTGGCTCTTCCTCGACGACGGGGATGACTGAGTAAGGGTTAGATACGTTTAAATGGGCGTAGCGAACTTGTGCGCACCAATCTTTGGGTATTTCTTGCTGAGCCATCTGAACAGCGCTGGGACACCCTGTGAAGCACAGTTAGAAACATATGGAACATATCTCGCACGTTGAGGGCCATACCATGGTGAAATATGAGGATCCAGCGAGCGGACGGGTCTGGACGGATGTGGTAAGAGGACAAGAACCGTCTGCACCATGTCAACTCCGAAGCGCTCGCTTTGACTCTACGCCGAGCACCATGTCCGAGGCGAATCATCCACCCAACGCCTCCCCATCTTCAGCGCCGCCCAAGCCAGCGCAGAAAGCACTGACCAAGGCCGAGCGCCGCGAGCTCCAGGAGCGCCAACGCGCGGCCAAAGCAGCCAACGCCGGCGCCAAACCGCCAAAACCGCCCAAGCAGCCGCCCCAGGCTCAACAACAACAACAGGGCACCTCGTCCCAACCTTCGACGCCGCGACCAGGTGGTAGCAGTGGTCTCGGGCCCGCCGCGGCGAAGAAGGACGCGCCAGCGGCCGCGTCGAGTCAGAGCGCGCCTACCGCTGCTGTAACCGACGCGATGCGCGGCCTGCGCATATTCTCCCACTTCGGCCTGCCCAAACATGCTGGAACGCTGCGCTCGAACGTCAAGACGCGTGAAATCCACCCTGCGATCTTGCGACTTGGTCTCCAATTTGCGGAATTCAATATTACGGGCGCGAATGCGCGGTGTCTTGCCACGCTGCAGGCTCTCAAGACAGTGCGTATTATCCAATTTACATAACAGTGATCTGGGAGTTAACGTATTACGCGTGATTTAGGTTATACAAGACTATGCGACGCCTCAGGACTCGACCATGAACCGCGACCTCATAAAGCATCTCACCCCGCAAATCACATACCTCGTCTCCGCGCGCGGCATGTCTGTCAGCATGGGCAACGCTATCCGCCAGATCAAACTCTACATCAGCGGGCTGAGCATTGACCTCCCCGAGCAAGACGTGCGTTTCTCGCGTGGCTGCCGACTCTGACTTGTGACTCACGCCACGAGACCTGCAGGCGAAGGAGCTGCTTTGCTCGCAAATAGACACTTACATCCAAGAGCGAATAATTGCCGCAGACCAGGTTATTACATCGTCTGCTATATCGAAGATACAGGATGGGGATGTCATCTTGACCTATGCAAGGTGTGTTGCATGTTGTGCAGGGACCTGCAATGCGTGCTGAAGTAGCGCTCGACAGATCGTCGGTGGTTGAGAAAATGCTCTTAGAAGCATTCGACCTCGGCAAGGTCTTCTCCGTCATTGTTGTAGACTCTAGACCAATGCTCGAAGGCGAGTCCTCACCTCGCGCCTCTTGTGTCTTTGCTAACCGAACCTACCTGTAGGCAAGAAACTACTTTCCGTCCTGTCGTCAGCAGGCATACCGTGCACCTACTGCCTCCTGCCCGCCCTTGGATCTGTCATATCGCAAGTGTCAAAAGTCTTCGTCGGCGCCCACTCGCTGCACGCAAACGGCGCAGTCTCGTCGCGCGCTGGTACAGCGATGGTTGCAACGATCGCCAAGACGCACGCAATACCGTTCCTTATCTGCTGCGAGACGTACAAGTACACGCCCGCCGTGCAGCTCGACTCCTTTGCCATGAACGAGCTTGGTGCGTCACATATCCATCTGTTTTCCGCACGTTCTGACTATGACTGTAGCGCCTGCAAGTACGATGCACGCGAACCTCCCATCCTCCTTACGCGCCGATCTGCGACTCGACGACGAGACGGAGGCGGCGCAGAGACCGAACCTGCACGCCTTGAGCCCGTTATACGACCTTACGCCCCCGTCAAGTATCACGGCCGTGGTGACGGAGATGGGCATCATCCCGCCCAACTCGCTCGCATGGATCCCGCTCTCGCAGGCAGAACAATGACCTCACCTGCTGCGACAGACATCTCTGATCCGGACTGGGGGTGTGTCGGCTTTCCTTGGATGTATCGACGGACCTCGTCAGGCAGAGCAATGACATAGCGCACGCGATAGACAGGGGTTCTGACTTCATTCGGATTCCGGACAGCCTTGTGTGTACTGCACGAACGCCCGGCCATCGGTGAAACGGTATGTGGTCGCGCATTGTGCGGCCCTTGGGTATGTACCCTGGGACGTGAATCTCTCGCGCGTGCTTGTGAAGCGCCCGCGCTGTTTTGAGGAAAGATGTGCAAGGGGATTGGGCATGATGATCCTTGAGGCTACGCCGGCATCCTGGATTTTGCGGTTGACAGGAAGAGCCAGTGAGACTTGGACTGGAAATTTCGCTGTTCGCTTGCGCCCAATCTCTCACAGCCTGTGATATGGATCGTAATTCTGTGAGACGTGATCATCGTAACATTCAGTTTACTGAAGACCTAGGAATCAGATCGACGATGCGCCTGCTGGTCCGAAGAAGGGATCATGACGAGGAGTACGATGAACGCCACCGCTAGTGTAAGGGAAATCAAGTTATTGCTACAAACGTCACCTACATCACAGCGCACACAAGCACTGGTATTAGCATTTGAGGGTTATAGCTCCTTCTTGCCGGATCCTGTACCATCCTCCCTGCTCGCAATCTTGTGCTCAATCCATTCGAACGCCCTATCCGTTACATGCTCGACGGGTTTGTCGAAGAGGTACGGCAGCGCAGGGACAAGCGCAAGTCCTTCGCACCGACGTCAGCGTTGCTCAGGCACATAGTGAATAGTTGGACATACCAGTCACAGTTGGACCCCATGCTCTCAAACGCGGGTTCTTGGACCCGACGAAAGCTCGCGCCGAGTAACGGACGATGGTGTGGATCGTAAACGCTGGTAGCGCCCTATTGCAAGTACACTGAGCTCCAGTTCGCAAGCATGTGGCACGAACGTACATGGACGCAACGCCTTGGAATATGCCACGCTTGCAGGCGATCATGGCAAGTCGCGTCGTCTCGCTGAAGTGTGCCGCTTCCTCGAGTGTCGGTCCTCGACGCTGAGCCTTATAGGTCTCGAATCCAACGTCACTGAGGAGGGCAGAGCGCAGTCAGACAGCGCCATGCTAGATGAACACACGCAACGTACCCCAGGACCTTCGCGCGACGTCAGACCCATTATTCACAACGCAGAGCAGCAAGATACGCACATAGATCCATGATATGCCATAGCAAGCTTGAACGATACGCGGGTGCACAATTGGCCGGAACGCCTCGCCGACGTCGCTGGTGTACGCGAAGTAACGGGAAGTTGCCCGCACAGCAGTTCGGAGACGCGTCGCGTATGCAGCATAACGAGCGTTCGTGTCGACCGAGTCTACGTTCTCGTCCGCGAGTTCCTGGACTTCGTGCTGCACCTCCTGCACAGTAGCTTCTGTTCGCGTCGGCGCGGTCATGGTGGCTCGAGGACAAGAGTCGTGCCGGAGACTTGCGCAATGCCGGTAAGTAGGCAAGTAGGTGCCGGGGCGCGTTCGCTTTTGCGTCACTCGATCGAAATCACGGCACGGCGTATCCCCAGCTCATATGCAAGCACACACTTCAGTGACCAGTCTCAGAGCAGGTTGATTTCGGTACAACAGATCCAATGTAAAAGCACAGATAGCGAGACAGCGAGATAGAGGCAGATCAGAAAAATACGAGATAGCGTGACAGAGATCCGGACAGCGAGACAGTGATTAGCACAATATACGAAGAGCGAGACAGGATAGCAAGAAGCAGCACGATAACCCTACAGAGCAGAAAAGAAAAGAAAGAGAAAAGTATGCACGAGAACCACGGCAAGAGCCACGCGAAGCACAAGACTCAGCTTGCTAGTCATTGTGCCAGTCATGCTCTTTCACCTCGTCGCGTTGACCGCGCTTGCCCAGACACGACAAGCCCAGCGACGATCCACTCAGGTCTTCGACGGTCGCAGCTGCGGCTTCAGGCTGCTCGGACTTGGCGCGCTCCTTAGGCTGCGAGTCGACAGCCGTCTTGTCCGAGTCGTCGAGTTCCGTGTCAGTGGTAGACTCAGACGTCCCCCAACTAAGTCAAGGATATTAGCGCGGGCAAGAGCAATGAAGGCACTGCACATACTCGTCATCGGTGTCATGGTCCTTCTGGTACTCATCCTCCTCTGCATCGTCGTACGGGAGGTAGAACATGTCCTCCTTGTCGGATCCGGACATGTCGTCGTCATCGTCGTACGCGTCGTCGTCATCGTACGCGTCGTCGTCATCCCTGTCATCGTCGATAACAGCGTCGTCGAGGGCGTTCCCATCGCGCGCGAAAGCGTCCTCGAGCATGTCCTCGACTGTTTCAGAAGCGCGCCCGAGGAGATTCGCTGCCTGCTCTTTAGGAGGAATCCCCATGCTGTTCGGCGTGACCTCGTTTGACGGCACATCAGCCACGTAACGAAGAGGTCGACGCTGCGTCGTGCGCGCCTGCGACGAGTTGCTAGGTCCGCCGCGGTCCTTGCGTGGTCTCGACTCGTACGGGTCCGACGTCTTCCAACGCGGACCGGGGAAACCATCTTCATCGTCTTCGTCCTCCTGCTCGAGTGTCGAACGCGTTGAGCTCTCCTGCACCCAAACCGAACCAAGACCCTGCGCTTCCGGTCGAGCGAATGTAAACTGCATGGGCGCCGTCGAAGCGGCCGGCTCCTGCAGATGGAAGGTAGACGGTCCGCGTATACGCGAGCGCGGAGGAGGTTTGATGACGCGCTGCTGGATCTCCTCTTGGGTCTGAACCGTCTCCTCGGAATACCGCTCACGGACAGAAGCAGATTGCCCAGGCTCGTAACTCTCGCAGGCCTGCTCAAGGGCACTGGCCTCATCGGCGGTGGGGGGAGTTGGTGCCGAGTATCCAGGATCGGGTTGAAGCTCGAGGGGCTTCCTTCGGTGCAGGGGAGGAGGCATCACAACAGTACTGTGCGACTGTGGTGGAGGTTCCTGCACGGAGTTGAGAGCGGTCTCCGCAAGTAGTGCGAGGAGATTCCCTGGAGCACGACCGGAAGGTTCTGCGTGCGGCTCGGAGGGAGGCTGAGTGGAAGAGGACGGTGTGTCCGTGCTATCATCCTCCCCGTAGTCCAAGGTCTCCCCATCCTCTGTAGTGAACGATGAGGAAGGGACTGGTCGAGTGGGAGTTCTCTCACTGAGTTGAAACACCGCGTCACCTGCGCCCATGGTGTCTTCAAGAGAGATAGGTAGCGAGCCGTCCAACACCCGAGGCACGCCATCGTCGGGCATATCAACCAGAGCGTCGGAATCGCTAGACTCATTGGGCTGCTCAGGGTTTGATAGAATCTTGAAGGGGACGAGTGAGCGAGTTGAACGTAATTCTACAGAATAAAATAACGTACCATTTTCGACAGTGCGCACTCCAGCGCCGCGTCCACGATGTTGCTACGGAGCACGTCAATGTCAAGAGGCAGATCATCAGCCTGAACAGCAGCATAAGTGCAAGTTGTCGATGTGTACGTCAAAATCTTGAACGCACCGTGAGTTCCTCCGAAACATCCATCGCGACCTCAGGCGCATCGCCCGGATACGCATCTTGTCCAACATGGGCACCCTAGGAGTCGACGATTAGGTCCAGGGACTCATGCATAATTTCGCGACGATACGAACCTCGACTGAACCCGTCGATCCACCCGACTTGGCTTGCTCAGCCACCATCACTGGGAGCAGGAAGTCCTCCTCCTCTTCAACGATGTTGGCTCGAAGTGTGTTGAACGAACTTGCGCGAGCGTCAGCCTGTGGCACACCGAATGTAGCGTGCGAATTGGGATCGATCATCGAGTTGCCTGTCGAAAGGCCCGCGCCGTTTGGGACACTGGGCTGGGCGAGGGAAAACACTGGTGTCTGCTGGGCGAAAGGAAATGCTCCGAACGCATTCGGCTGTATCGGTGTCGAGACGGAATCCGTTGCGGTAGCAGGCGAGTTATATGGCCCTTTGAATGCTGGATGCGTTGGCGTCGTCATGTGCATGACCGTGGCGTCCTGTTGCATGGCTTCAGGCACGTCAACCACAGGACTGTCCTCGCTCGCACTAGGCGGCGCAGGCTGAGCGAAGAACGATGTGCTCGATGGCTGAACGGCGGGGATCGGGCCATCGTACGAGAAGACGCCAGCCCGCGGATTGTCGAAGGAATTTTCTGGCGGTTGCGGCTGTGGTTGGTCGACTTGGTCTGGTGGGTCCTCGTGCATTTGCTCATTCTCGAGTTGTGCAGGTTGACTGAGTAAAGACGAGCTTGATTGGACCTGCCTCTGCGTGCCGACGCCAAACGATGCTGTCCGAGGCAACGATGCACCCGGTACAGGCCGTTGGTGCTCATGAGTCGAACCCGGAGCCGTAGAGCCCTGAGCCATGTCTGTGTCGTGCTGTTGATGTGTCTGCTGCATTCCATTGCCGAAGAAGAGTTGGCCCGTCCTCGGTGCGTCAAGCTGAAGTGCCCACGGTTGGGTAGTGCGAGATTGCGCGGGAATGTTCCCTGGATTCGGTGCGAGAGCTGCACCAGCAGAAGCTGGCAGGTTCTGTCCGAGAGGGCTAGGAACGACCACGGCAGCTCGTAGCAGCGACGACGCAGCCTTCCCGTGCTGCTGTTGCTCCTTCTGCTTTGCCTTCTCTGCATCCTTACGTTCGTATGCATCGCATAGCTTAGCAGCTTTCTCCGCCGCAGTCATTGAACGGGTAGCGGGAGCCGGTGGTGGCGTAGTTTGCGGTGGGTTCGCCGGGGGTGGGTTTGGTGACTCTGGCTTTGGAGGGCCGATAAAACCGCTGAGCATCGACAACATCTTACGTCGACTGTCCTCGAGCGATGTCAAAGGCGGGGACTGCGAGTGTGCAAAGGTTTGCGAGGCAGGTTGGGGCGAAGCAAGTGGCCGAGTCGCGGGAGGTGCAACTTCGGGCCGTCGAATCGCTCCAGGTGGTGCTACTGATCCACAGGCTACTGGCGAAGTGCGATTCATAGCGACCAGAGGCGGGCGTCGATGTGCACCGGTACCCTGCGTGCTCGTAGAGGCGGGCGACTGTGTCTGCGCATCAGAGACTGGCTCAATTGACGAAGGAGCAACCCTTGGTTGCGTCTGCGCGGGCGAAACGATGCGTTGAACAGCCTGAGATAAAGCAGGCGGGCGGTTCACAGGGGGTGTGGGCTGACGACTCTGTGCAGAATGTCCTTGAACCGTAACGGTCGACGTCGAGGGAGGCGCATCGTCGGACATAGCGCAATCAGGCGCAGGAGAAGCACGCTCGTTCATCGCGTGACCAACTGGCGACAGGACCAGCGGCTCTGGACGTCTCAAGATTCGCGGCTGCGCAATAGATACAGGCATCGCCATTGTGACGTCCTCGTCTGAAGGAGGAGCGGATGGTGCGTGCGCTCGCCACATAGTGTTCAGATGTCCAAATGCAGACGAAGCAGCTGCTGTCTGCATCGCGAGAGCAAGCGGCGGAGCACCTGGAGCGGTTGAAGTCGCCGGAGTGCTGTCCAACTCCAACATGACGCAGTCCTGCGAAAGAGCGTTGTCGTAACCCGCATGAACGTCTGGCGGCGCAACGTCTTGTGTCATCTGGACATCCTCGATTGACATCCTCGCGTCGGAAGAGGATGCAGGCGTAGAAAGCGTAGCCACATATCCGCTGTAAGACGGCGGTGGTGCTACCACTTCCTCCATATCGAGATCCGAAGAGAAGGGCGACGGCGCAGGAGGAGGAATGGGAGCAGCCGTGGGAGCAGTCTGTTGCTTCAACCACGGAGATGTTCCATTTCCCCCGTCCGTCTCCCGAGACTGCAAGGTGACCGTCGATGGAGGTAATGCCGGGTGCGAGTGTGGCGGGGCTCGCGCTGAAGTTGTCCAAGAAGCCGTTGCCGGAGTCGGGCCTGGGCCAGAGCTGCTCACGATGCCGTGAGATGTCTGGAAAGACCAAGTGAATTGCATCGGAGCACTCGATGGCTCTGTTGCTGCAAATGGACCATCTCCCAACTGCGGAGAGGTTGGAGCTTGAGCAGGCGTCGGCGCTGCAGCAGGTGCAGGTGCAGGCGCAGGCGTCGCGGTCCGCGCTGATGCTGACGATGGCGCAGACGATGGTGCGGCTGTTTGCGGTGAAGCGGGACTGCCAGTGGAGTTCTGCAGTATTACACCGCTGGCACGCGTCTTCGGCGTCTCAAACTGAGATATCGTAGCCTGGGACGTCGCAGGCGCCGGCGTCGTGGACGTAGCCTTCGCTGTTGCGGACTTGATCAGCGTGGACTTGAGCAGCGTTGCAGGCTTGGGTGTCGTGGGCTTGGGCTTGGAAGCCTTCGACGTCGCAGTCTTGACCGCTGAGGGCTGCGACGCCGGCGCATCCGCTGCCTGTGTACCTGCGCTGTCCTCATCCGCCGCATTCCCCTGCACCAATACCCTTTTCGTCTTCTTCTTCTTCTTGCCCTTGCCTTTCGCGGGAGTAGCTGCACTCCCCTCTTCCGGTTGCGTGGGAGCCTGCGTTGTACATGTCGGTGCAGTTGTCGCACACCGCAACGGGCTGGCGTCCGATTTCAGCGGCGCGGAAGTCGATGACGGCGTTAGCGAGACTGGAGAGGCCTGAATTTACCATAAGTAAACTACATTGAGGAATAGTGGGAGCACGTACGGGTTGAGGTGACGACGATGGTGTAGGTCCGTCCAAGACAGAGCTCGATGGTCTGTCTGATGCAGCCGCTGTTTCTGCCACTGGTGCAGGCTCTGGCGCTGTTACCGGCGCTGGCTCTGGTCGTGTGTGCGGGGTGGAGATCAGACTCGAGCCCTGTTGTTGCCGTTCATTCTTGTTGGCTTCCGCCTTCAATTCGTCGCGTTCCGGGACGCTCGATGCGATACAACCCTGTTCTGGTCGCGCAGCGGCAGAGAGCGTGGATGCTGCACACGTAGCAAAGGAGACGAAGTTGGCTGGCAGTGGTCTGGAAGCAGTTGTTGAGGGAGAGGGCTGCGATTAAGATCAGTATCAGGCTTTGGAGATGCTGATTGCCACCCACAGGCGGAAAGAATGGCATTGCAGGTTGAGCAAAGAAGGAGGATGGTGCACCAGTTGTAGCAGGGGTCGACGCAGGCACCGGTGTAGCTGCTGGGGTAGAGTTTGAATTGCTATTCCGCTTGCTTTTCCACGTCTCTTGGCCTCTGTTGCATTTTGGACCAGTCGCTCCAGCGCGCCCTCCATGGATTTCCTCAGCGGCGGAAGGAAGAGGCGTCAGGTAGGCCAAGCTGAACGGCAGCGGCGTTGGAGGTGTAGCGAACGAAAAGGCTGGAGGAGCCTGCGATGGCGATAAGCCAACACGGACAGGAAAAAATCTGCACGACGCACAAGTTCGCACGACTCTGAAGATTCAGGTTGAGGCGGGCACGAGAGCTGACCTGAAGTCTGTTCATGTGCTGGGCCTTCTGACTGAAGCCAGCGTGAGGACGATATAAACGAACGAACGATATACGATACGCACATCATTGGCAATCTCTCGCGCCGGCGCAGCTACGGCTAGGGCTGGGAGAGAGGACGCGGCGTGTGCTGCATGAGACGCGCAGGTGCCCGGCTCGGACACGACGGGCTTTGTGGGCGCAACGACCGGCTTTGTCTCCTCTTGACGCTTTCCCTGGGCATAATACTCGAGAAGGGATGCTGCTTGCGCTTTCTTGAGTTCCGCCTTCTCGCGTCGGCGCGCGGACTTGGAGCGTCGTGTCGGCGGAGCTTGAACGAGCCCTCTTCCATCTCCTTCTGCCAAGCCGTCGTACGCGTACTTGACCACGCCTGACTTGCGCGCTATCCGCGGTGATTTGGCTACCGCACTATCGTCTTCGTCGTCGCTGTCGCTGTCGGCAGATATGCAGCTGTCGTCATCGGGTGACCAGGGGTAAGCAGGCGACGGCGCGCGGCCTTTGCCCTTTCCCAGGCGCGGTGGCTGTTTCTCCTCGTCGTCTGACTCGTCCTGCACCGCTGCTTGAGGCTCCAGGACACTCGACTTGCCTTCCGGCACTGCTTCTTCTGGGTGTGGAGTGAAGCTGGCTACCGGGGTCTCCTCGAGTCTGCTGGTAGGGGTATCGTTGTTGGGTTCGACACTCGATACGACTTTGGCTGCTGTGTCTTCTCTAACGTGAGTGACGCTGGCAGCCGGTGTCGTGTCAAGTGCGCTGCTTGGTGTTGTGGGCTCGGCATGCGGTGCAGTTTCGAGTTCGACCGCATTCTCGCCGACGGTCATGTGCTGCGTGACTACATCCGCCTCCTTGAGGATCGGCTCGACTTGCGTTGCCGTTTCCTCTTCTGGACTGGAGACTTTTGTCGTCGCAGATAGCATTGGAATGGGCGTGGGGCGTGGCTCGGAATCAACACCATCCGTGGCGTCGGTTGGCTGCTGGAAGCTCGGGTTGGCTGTCGTCGCTATGGCTGCTCCAATGGAAGTGGCACTTGCAAGAGGTGTTGTATCGAATGAGTCAGCGGTCGTGTGGGCGGCGGAGGACGTAAGATCGGTATCGCGGGCGGCCGTCTTGTGCTGTGTGATCTCAGCCGCCTCCCCGATAATAAGTGCGAGTTCCGCCATCGCCATCGCCATCGCCTCTTCCAGCGTGCGCGGGACGCCGACGAGTGGTATCGTCTTGGATGCGGCCGTCGTACTCTCCGCGAGGAGTTTGGGCTCGCCATCGATCTCGTCCGGAATGACTGCAGCCAGCTCCAGGACACTGTGCTCGACCATGTTACCAGTGTCCGCTTCGATGGGTAGGACACTGGCGACCGGTGTCGTAACTGGAGGGACGGTCGTGGTCGTGTGCGCAGTCCAGGGTGTGTCCTCTGTCTCGACAGCACCAGGCGTGTGTTGCGTGACTTCACGAATGTCGTCGATAGGTTGGTCAAACTTCATCGACGTCTCTTCTTGCGTGCAAAAGAGACCGGTGAACGGTGTTGCCATGGACGTGCTCGTGACGAGGAGTTGTGCTTCATCATCGATCGTCTCGAGAATGACCGCAGCCGGCTCCAGAACGCCCTGCTCGACTAAGGTGACGGTATCCGCTCCAAAGTTGGGGACGAGAGCTGCCTCGAGTGCCCCTATCTTGGCCATCCGTTTGCGTCCAGCAAGCTGCCGACTGGCCTCCATAAGTGGCACAGTGCCTTTCTTCAATGCGGGAGTCGGAGAGTGTGGCGACCCTACTGGGGCGTATCTCCGCCCGTCAAGCGGCGTGACTGGGCTGTCTGTCGCATCGGTATCGCCGGGCGTGTTCTGTAGACTCGGAAGCGAAGACATGGGCGTGTGAGGCGTCGATGGTGGTGTATCGATCCATTCGCCCGGTATAGGCAGCACCAGAGCAAAGTCTGCGTCGGACTCGTCGTATCCTGCTGGCCGGATGGAGACAATGACCGCGGCTACGGCGCGTAGGACTCTAAGCCTCTCCTTGTGCATCTTCGCAATGACAAAGGCGCAGAGTTCGGATGCGGTGGCCGCGAGCTTGTTGGCGAGCCGGCCTGGAAGCTTGCAGACGAAGATACAGGCATTGCAGGTCGCTGTGAACGCCGTGATGTACGCGTTCCAGATTGTCTTGAAGACCTTGCACACCGTGCGCCAGCAGTTGACGACAATGCGGGTGAGTAGTTGCACCGCGCTCGCAAGGACGTCCGCGGCCTTCAAGATCAGGAGCTAGAATGAAGGTATGAGCGGAATTCCCCAATGTGAGCCACGCTGTATGATCGCTCACCAGTATCGGGCAGATGCAGTATTCAAGAGTGAACCGAGGAGTTCCTTTGATGACCGACTGGAAGCGGTAGTCGTAGATAGACAGACCGTCAGCCTGCATAAGTCGACATCAGTCGCGTCCAGCGCCAGTAACCGGAGGACGTACCATGGAGACATTCCAGAGTACGACGACGATGCATGGCAAGAGTATGAGCGGGTGGGTTTGCTATCGCGCGCAATCAGGTAAGCGCAGGACTAGCCACAAGATAGCAGACACGTCCTCACCGTCTTGACCATCGGGAAGCCGTTGGCGAGGGCGAACGCGTTCCGGGGCACGACCTTCAGCTGCACGTACAGCTGGTGGCCGATAGCGCCGAGCAACAGCATGCAGGCGCGTATCTTGCGCGATTGGGGCGTATACGAGCGAAGAGTCTGCACGCCGGGCTCAGCCGGCATGTTCGCACGCGCGCGCGCTCGCCACACCACGCCGACGCACCGCAGTCCATTCCCACTTGTGCATCGTCACAAACGTGCAAGCGGGGCGCCATTCCTTTATTGAGCCCCACCATTCCTTCGAGGTGGGTAGCACGAGGTCGGTAAGCCACTGCAGCGCGCGCGGCGGGATCAGTATTGGGTGGCAACGTTGCGCATACACGCCACATGCGTAGAAAATTGTGCGTACGGATGTCAGAATGGTGAGTGTTGCGAATGTTGAGAGTGTATACTCAGGTTCCCGCGCAGAAAGGAGGAGTAGGAGGCCGAAGACGAGCTTGAAGGCGAGGACGAGTGGCGAGCAGGTGCGCTTGCAGTCGTGCGCCCAGCGCGTAGGGCGCACGATGAAGAGGTGGAGGAGCGTGTAGGCGATGAAGGCGTAGAAGCCGTTGTCGAACGGGCGTACAAGGTCGTGGTCGTTGAACCAGTTGTGCGCGGCGACGACGACGGGCGACTCGTTGAATAGGACCCTGCGGCCGATCGCCTGGCAAAAGGGGACGTAGACCGTGTCGCAGAAAGGAGGCTTGTCCTCCCAGATGGTGCTCATAGCTGAGCGGCGCGTTGCGCGGACGGGCGGGCGGCGGGGTGGGGGATGGGGGGAGGTCAAGGATCGGCGTCCTGGGAAAGCGGGCTTGGAACCTGATGTGCTCAGGCAACTCCTCGGAGTTCCTCTCGCGCTATACCTCCCGCATGCATCGCCTTCGCACGTTTCAAGTTGGCAACAAGAAAGAGAACGAGGGGGAGAGGGAGAGTACAACGCACGCCGAGACCGAGACAAAGCATGAGCCGAACAATGAATGTGCGCGTGCATCGCGCCTTCCCCGAATCCGCACAATCCTACCCGTGGAGGCCGTCCCAATGCCCTGATCCGAGCGCACAAGAATAAATAAGATCGCTTTGTCTAGTCGTGCAAAAATCGCGCATGCGCGACTCAGGGTGCAGCGCGATGATCGTCGCGTCAGCCCCTATCTTGCTCAGTGCATCTGATCCCGCGATCCTGCACGGCTCCAGCGCGCAATAGAGATCTGGATACGCGAAATGAATCCTGGGGATCTTGCGATATAAGACTGGTATGTTAGCGCACCGCGGACGTCCGTACCCAGGGACGCGGACGCAGACGCGACGGAGCGCTCTACACTGACACTGGTGACGATACTGTACGCGACATGTTACAGTGCACAATTACAACAGTTACCGAGCTGGCATGGACCCTGCTGCAGCATGCAGTCTGCTACTCGACGCTGGAGCGCGGCGCTGACGGTATGCGAGGCGCGACCTCCTTTGCCTGTGCCGCGTTGCGCCGTTTGCGGTGCTCGGTCTGACGCATCGCGAATATATCGCGATGCAGAGAATACTTCTCGTGCTTGGGCGGCGCTGGAGCTGGAGCCGGCGATGATACAGGTGTCGGTGTCGACGGTTTCGAGGTGACCTTCTTGTCCTTATCCTTGTCGTCCTTGTCTTTCTCCTTCTCGTCCTTCTTCTTCTGGCGCTCCTCCCACTCCTTCTTCAGTTTGAGGATCTCCTCCGTGCTCACGCTGGGTTTGGCTGCAGGCGACTCGGGCTCCGGGATGCGGGTCGCGAAGCCGTTGTCGGACAGGTGCATGTCGCACGTGTAGATGAAGTCTGTCGCGTTGACCGTCGCGAGCACTGTAGTCGTCGGCCGGTAACACATGGAGCACGGCTTCGCGGTGGCTACCGCCTGGACACATCGACGGCCGAAGCGGATTGCGGGGTGCCATCCGGGGCGTCACGAGAGCAGATTGCGAGGTTCGTGGGCGGAATTTGGAGCGAGACGAAGCAGCGGGCAGGTTCGAACAGGGTGCGCGACGTCACGGTGAATGGGTGCACAGCAGACCGGGTGCCGGACCACGAGACCAGAGACCAGGACCGAGGAGACAAACAGGGCAAGGGCAACGGCGTGAACAATGGGCTACGCGGGCTGGAGCTAGCGCAGACGACGCACGCGCTTGTAGTAGACATTGGCAAAGGTCGCCATCGCGCTGGACGACGACGACGACGGAGGGGCGGCGCCGTCGGGATGGAGGCTGGAGGCCAAGGGAGCTGAGCGGACTCGGACCGGCAGGCTGAAGGTGTTGCCGCACGCCCTCAAAAAGCCAAGTGCTCGCGCCGTGCTTCGAACGCACAAATCGCTCCTTGCAAATGTCTGACACGGCGGGAAAGACCATCACCTGCAAGGCCGCCGTCGCCTGGGCCGCCAACGAGCCGCTCTCCATCGAGGAGGTCGAGGTCGCGCCGCCCAGAGCTGGCGAGGTCCGCATCCACATCCTCGGTGCGCACGTTCAGCAGCCACATATCGCCCATCGAGCTCACCGTTTCGCCGCAGCGACTGGCATCTGCCACACGGACGAGTACACGCGCTCGGGCAAGGACCCTGAGGTGCGCCCGTCCACATCGATAAGATCTTACGTCTCACTCGCTCGACGCAGGGCATCTTCCCAGTCATCCTCGGTACGTGCGCGTCGTTCTGGAGTTTTATCTGTCGAGCTGAAACGCGTCTCTAGGCCACGAAGGCGGCGGTATCGTGCGTTCATCTCTAGGCTGCCTGTATGCGCTCGTCTGAACAAAGGCTCCAGGTCGAGTCCGTCGGCGAGGGCGTCACCAGCGTTGCACCCGTGCGTACGGGTTGAGTAGACATGGCTAAACGCTTATCAATGATTAGGGGGACCATGTCATCCCGCTCTACACCGCAGAGTGTCGCGAGTGCAAGTTCTGCAAGAGCGGCAAGACCAACCTCTGCGGCAAAGGTCTGCACGATGTTGTCTATCCCTCGTCTATCGTCCTCAACGTATCGTCCATCTAGTACGCGCAACGCAGGGCAAGGGTGTCATGCCCGACGGTACAACGCGCTTTAAGTGCAAGGGCAAAGACCTCTTCCACTTCGTGCGTTGCGGACGTTACAACTCTACGCGATGCACCGCTGAAATGGCACAACGTCGTAGATGGGCACCTCCACCTTCTCGCAGTACACCGTCGTCGCGGACGTCTCGGTCGTCAAAGTGAACCCCTCCGCGCCCCTCGAACGCGTCTGCCTCCTCGGATGCGGCATCACAACCGCCTGGGGCGCCGTCATGAAGCTCGCCGGCATCAGTACGTCCTCCCTTCCCTCCCCCCGCACTCCCCACTCACACTACGCGCAGAGGACTCCTCAGTGGCCGTCTTCGGCTGCGGCGCCATCGGCCTCGGCGTAATCAACACAGCAGCACAAGTCGGCGCCTCGCGCATCATCGCCGTCGACACGAACCCCTCCAAAGAATCCTGGGCGCGCAAGTTCGGCGCTACGGAATTCGTCAACCCAATGGCTATAGGCGAGGGGAAGCGCATTCAGGACTATCTTGTGGAGATTACGGACGGCGGACTCGACTTCACGTACGATTGTACGGGCAATGTGCAGGTTATGCGCGCTGCGCTTGAGGCGTGTCATAAGGGATGGGGCGTTAGCACTGTTATTGGTGTTGCGCCTGCGGGGCATGAGATTGCTACGAGGCCGTACGTCGTGTCTTTGACTATGGGTGCGGTTTACTGATATGCGTTCGTCTGTGCAGGTTCCAGCTTGTGACGGGCCGCACCTGGCGCGGCTCCGCGTTCGGCGGCGTCAAGGGCAGGACTGAGCTTCCCGGTCTCGTTGAAGGTTAGAAGGCTTTCGCTTGACCATCGACATTGTGCTTACTATCGTGCAGACTACCTCGCCGGCAAGATGAAGATCGACGAGTACGTTACGCACCACCGCACCCTCGCCGAAATCAACGACGGGTTCCACGACATGCACGTACGTACTCCATCGGCGTGCTCTCGTCAACATGATCGCTAATCATCTCTTATAGGGCGGCGACTGCATTCGCTGCGTTGTGGACATGAAGTGAACGACGGAACGACTCGCATGTAGCCTGTACGAACTCCCAAGTGTACCGCAAACAACACGTATGATCTGTACCCCTCTTGCCAGACCCTGCCCCAGGACATAGCACGGTAAATGCATTCTTGCCTGTCACAGTTTCAAACATCAGTGCAATGCAAGAATCGCCGCATCGCTGTGCACATTCTTCTCTCCAAGAAGACACTGTATGTGTGTATCCAAAGAGCCTCTACTAGGATCAGATATATCTCCTACACGCCGCGGTCGACCATAATCCTCTGCGGGACGCCCCTCTGCCTCCCAGCGATGAGATACAGCAGACTGCTAATCAGACTGAGCAGCTGACGTTGGCGTGCCCTGCTGCGTCGCCACACCTGGCGCAGCAGCCACAACACGAACACGACGAAACTCGCGTCGAGCATGAGCCGACGCACGATAAGCAGCACGGGCGACGCGTGCTCCTCCGCGAGCATCGTGCGCGTCGCGCGCAGTGCGTTCGTCAACGGGTCAAGCACGAGCGCCCATGCGCCATAGCGCTGTGCGTCCCATCCGCGCCGACGTGCGTCGTCCGGGTTGCCATCATGATCGCCAGTCGGCGAGACGGAAGAATACGAGCGGTTGAGCAGGCGCGATGGTCGGCCACCGGCTTCGAGCACGTCGAGTCGCTCGTGCAGCGCCGCGACGGACGCTTGCACCTTCTGCACCGCGTCCTCCAGCGCGAGATACGGGTACACGTCCGGGCCCGCCCCGGCTGGACGGTATGGCATTGGGCCGTACGCGGGTGACCCGCGCATCAGGCTTACCGACGGGTAAGACTGCGGCGTTGGCGCTCCGGATCCGGAGGAGCGCGACATGCCTGTCGGGTACTGCAGCGAGGTTGGGTACGACGAGGACGGGAGCGAGCCAGTGGGCATGGACTCGAGGGTGGGCGAGAATGCGGAGGACGAGGAGAAGCGCGGGAGAGGCTGAAGTTCGGGCACTGGCGGGGGAGGAGAGAACGCCGCGGGGACGCCGGTGGAGGTGGCCATGGGCGTTCGGTACCGATGCGCGGACGAGACGGAGGATAAAGGGCGCGTGACGGGCGGCGGTACTTCCTCGCCGTCCGTATCCTCATCTGTGGTCGTAGCTTCGCGCCCGCGCATGAATGCTGGCTGTCGTTGGTTGTTTAGCAGGTGTGCGGGGACGGGCTGGGGAGCAAAAGGCTGGGGCATGGCAGACGGATGGCCGTCGTCGGAAGAGTCCCCGGAATCCGAGGATGATCTGCGTCGTGAGGACATGTAAGAGCCTGATGGGACGAGCAGTGTCAGAACACGAGGCGCGGGAATGCAGAGGAAACGCCGCACCGCTAAGGACAAGGTTATCCGGGTCGCCTTGAAACGATTCCAGTTCGCGCACGAGGTCCATGGCCACAGTCTGGGAAGAGTATTTGCGCAGGACCTGGTATGAACGTGTCAGACACTGATCTGTAATAAGGGATGGATATTACCTTGAGTAGCGTTTCCACGTAAAGCCACTTTGCCTCGTGTTGCGGCAAGTCCTTGTGCTTCGCCCACGCGTCCCTATATTATTCTGGAGCGTGAGCAGCGTGCAGCATTTTGCCTCTCGCGACGGACCACTTGGCGCGACCGAGCATGTCCCACAGTCCGGGGCGCGGCGTCTTGACGTTCCCGACGGTGGCTGCGAGCACGTATGAGCCGTGGCCGACGCTGTACGACGAGTCACAAACCCTGCTTGTACAGACTGGACAGCGTAAGTGAACCATGCAGTAAGGAAAAGAGCGGGCAGCATTACCTGTACATGGCGAGCTTCTCCTCATAGCCCGTCTGGATCGGGCCAGTTTTCGGCAGGCCCTGGACGATCTCGACTGCGCGACGGAACTGGCTGTACTGGACGTCAGCGTCGAGCTCGCTGTCGAGACTGCGCACGGACATATCTATAAGGCGGCTGACGTCCATGGCGGGCGAAGGAGAGCGGGCAGTCGGCTGTTGCCTCATCCTCACCTTCGGCGCTTCCCCCGCTGCGCTCTCTTCCCTGAACTCCAGCGCTCCGCGTTCCTTACTCGGAGTGTCGCGCTGTTATACCACTATCGCATTCCCGTCATACCAGGACTTGCGCGTGCAATCGCGCTGGCAATTTGCGTTTTATCACGCGCACGCCCACTCGAGACAAAGAACGGAAATAATGAGTTTGCATGGGTGCTACGCGATACAGCATGGATACATGTGAGAGTGCATAAGGATATGAGTAGACATGCGTTCATAGTCTCCCTCGTGATGAGTGAGGTCGTTTTCGACAGCCCGGCGGACAGCGCGCAGCGCATCGTCCCAGTCGAAATCGTCGAGGCGGCAATATAGGCCTAGGGCGCATAGCCATGGAGGTCGTCTGGAGTGCCAGAGCGAGCCCTTTGAAGGGCAGGAGCAAGAGGAATCGCACGTGGCGCCATTTACTTGCTGATCGTCGTCCCCGCCGCCGCGGCGAGCAGCTTGCTCAGCAGCGACGTCTTGCGCTGACGCGGCTGCTCTTCCGCCGAAGATGCCGAACGTCGGAGGCCGAAGAGCTCAGCGTAGAGCGCGTTCGTTTCGCGAGGCGAGCACTGGTGCGCGGGCGCGAGAATGGAGAGTCCAGTCGTGGTGGCCATCATGGTGCTGAACATTGTCGTGGTGCGTGCGATAGAGGCTCGAGAGCGATAGCAAAGCTGATACTAGTGATCGAGGCTGGTTGATACTCATCCTGGCATGCGCAGAGCCCGTCTTTATACGCGCCCACTCGTCGCGCACGTCGTCCTGCCCGACGCAATCACTGGCTGAGTGGCCTCGAAAATGTACACAGGCACACACAGGAGCCATGTTTTTGCGATGGGAAGCGTAAAGCAGACTGGGAGAGTGCATGCACTGCGATAGGAAGAGTGTATTGTCCTCACGCAAGAGGAAGGCGTGAACAATGGAGGCGGGAGGAGCAGACCGACAAAAGAATTCGGAGTCTGCTCACCTCCAAGACTCTGGATGAGGCGGTATCCTTGCTGGCTCGTAGGGGATGAAAGGTAGTTTCTCTGTTCACTCAGCTAACGCGTCGACCAGGGGGAGGACCCGATTCTGACTGCGGGTCCCGGAGCGACGGAGGATGTATTCGCGGCATCTGTGACAACTCTAGGATTAATCCGAGTCAACTTCCTTCCTTCCTTCCTCCTAAAGCGTTGGATTCCCGTCTCCTTCCCAGCAGAGCGCTGTGTTTCTATGAAACATCGTAGTCGCAGGGAACAATCATCACAGCAGGGACAAGCAACACCAGTCTTGTACAACGTACTCGGCTTTATGGACCGATCTACAGCGATGATACTAGTAGTAACTACATAGCTCGAGGCCGTGAGACGCTCGCATTGGTGTCAGGCAATGTAATGTGGTATGTAATCGTCTCAGTCAGTATGTTCAGATGACGAGGAGGAGAGACAGAGACTGTACAGCCCCAGCTCATCCTCGAACTCGTCATCGGTCAGTTGTGAAACGGGCCCCATCAGCGCCTGGTCCCCGCGGTATACGATGAGCTCGACGTGCCGAGGTCTGAAAAAGCGAGTGTTCCAGACGTCGACGAAGTCAACGACGATCAGTCCTGGGTGCGGCGAGCGGCCATTGCGTGCGAGCTCCGGCGCCGGAAATCTGCCAGACCATGCGAATGCCAGATCCTGAAGGAGGTCACAAAGGTCAGTATTGAAAACAAGATGAGACTTCATATAGGTGCGCACCCGCATACAGCGGATCCAGTCCTCATGGAAGACGTCGTGCGATACGAGTACGGCGGGCATGTGCGGTGTCTCGTCGTAGAAGCCGTCGAGATCGTCGAGGATGAGGAAGGCCTCGAAGGGCGTGTACAAACAGGACCAGGACGACAAGGGAGGTCGGGCGAGGTTGATGCCCAAAGCTTGCACCCGTATCCTCTTGCATAATTGCAGCTCTTCGTCTATCGGAAGAACAGCAGCAGCTGCAATCGCCTGGCTCTCAGCTTCAATGCTGCTGTGGATCCGAGTCGGGTACGATACAGGACCGTCCACAGTCTGGACGGCTGTGAAGAGCTCGCTGTCATCCGAGTCGAGCATTTCAGCCTTTTGCCAGTAGTTGGTATAATCCCGATGAAGGCGTCCAAATATAGCGGGGCAATAAGCGCTGACATGTCCATGAATATACTGCCTGGCCTTGACAAGGCAAAGATATTACGCACCAGCGTTGCCAGTCACCGATTCTATCCCAGGAGGAGGATGAAACCCGTGAGCATGCGGGGCACTGGTCGTCGTACCGGCACTTTTCTTCTGTAGGTGAGATGCGAGCAATCATCACAACTTTCTGACCCGGCCGCAGCATCTGCGTCCATGTAGGAGGAAGTGCTTGAGAGGGATTCCCAGTCTGGTCCAAAATGGACAGTTCATACAAACGTTGGGAGGTGATAGCAAAACCGAGTCTTCCCTGTGGGAAGTTGCGCAGGAGTGCCTCATGAAGTGTCTGTTGCAACGTTCTGTGAGCGCAGAGGCGACCTATCATAAACATAAACCCACCACGGCGGACCGAGCATCGTTCCACGTAATCTCGAGAGGATCGCCGAACAAGTCGACGACGAAAATAACGTGAGTGGTGGTTGGCGTTTTATACCGCCGTGTCATTCCCGCGGCGATGAAAAGCATGCAAGCGCAAAGGGCATAGGTAGTCTGTTCCGCGTGGCTGGGAGCAGACACGGCTAACGTGAGGAGTGTGGTGAGACAACCCGCTTGTATGAGCTCAGCAGGATGGCGAAACAGGCGAAGCAGTTCAGCGACAGCACTGGAACTGATGTGGAGTCGGACGCCAGCAGGAAACAGCTGCGTCAAGATGTTTGCAGGTGAAGACTGGTCACGTCGTAGAAGGGCTATTATCAGATCCTGCTTCTCCTGAACGTCTCGAATCAGGTCACGATGAGCGCGGGAGACAGTCATCTGCTGCTGGTGAGCGCCACCTATACTTGAGCTAATAGCATCAAGCCGCTGCGCGTGTGTGGTGTCCCATTCGAGAACAACGTCTGACAAGTGCTTGGTAGAATCCTGCACGGAGGTAGACGTCGTCACGAGTAATTGAGCCGCATCTCTTGTCTCCAGAGTAACGTTGTGAACTGTAGTCATGCCAGCGGCGATGTTCGAGATGTCGCCCAAAATCGAGTCGCGGCTTGTCGTGATCGAGCGCGATAGTCCACGCGCCACGTTCTCTGGGACCACTGCAATGGCGCGGCGAATGGTATCGAGCTGTACGTTGGTATTCGCTCCATTGGCTCTATTGACGATGATCAGCTGCGTCGGACGAGAGCTAAGCGTCGATGTACGCACGTCAACAGAGCCAGCTTTAGCATTTCAACGCTCCTCGAAACTTTGACCAAGCACGCATGCGCATCTGCGCTACCGCGAAGCTCCCATCGAATACTCGCCCACGCAGTGCGAACGCGGGAACGAACCGATTTACGTCGCGGTTCTGGACAAGTCTCGAAGTCTGCGATCAAATTGAGCGCACTCGCGAGTTGCTTGTACGTGCGAGCCAATGTCTCAAGGAGCAAGTCACGGTGCTGCCTATCGGGAAGTGATGAGATCGCGTCGGAGCAAAGGGAGAGGATCGCTTGGAGCGACTCGAGCTCTGAGTACAGCTCACTACATTCGGCCCTCGCACCGCGACTGTCGTTTAAGAGCTTAACGACGTCAAGACCGAGTTGAACCAACGCGAGAATGTCTCCAATCGCGTTGAATGTGATGGGGAACATCGAGGGAGATGACAAGGGAAGTAAGCGCGCGTCATGTGTGGCTCCCAGCGCTTTGCCTGCGGGTCGGGATTCGGGATTGGTCGGGATGCAATCCAATCAAGTCGGGCACTACGTTGTACGATCTCTTCGTTACTAGGACAAATTCTATACACTAGGGAAGTCATCCCGGCCCTTCAGCCTATATTCGCAAGCCTGATACGAAGACTATGTCCACACAGACAAGCTATGCAACAGTGGATTTGAACGTAGGGAGCTCAGCGAGGCGCAGCTTCGTCGATCCATAAGGCCAGAAAATGAACTGGAACTCGTCTCCGGTGCACGTCGGATTACTCGGCGGGTCGTCCGCGCTCCCACTCGTCGTCGTCCAATTCACAGGACACCCCTGAGCGGAGATCCGCACAGGAGGCGTCTCTGCTCTGAATATCGGTGTGGGGAGCGAGCCGTTCAATGTGTTCGGGAGGAACGCGAGTGTCGCCTGTAAAGTGGGGTTCAAATGAGGACGAGCGGACTGAGGCGTTGGCACTGACTGGATCAATGGCAAACTGCCACCCGACATTTACGACGAACTCGAGGTCTTGCGCATGTGGTTCCAGCTGACGTCCTGTTAGGTAACGGTGCAAGAATAGTGAGTAGAATACTCACAGCGTTCTGCCGCAGCACGTTCGTAGTATGGAAGAGATCGGACGACCAGAGTAAGGGACCTCTCAGAACGTGCACGCCGCCCGTCGGACCGCTCTCCGTCCTGATATCGTCCGGAAGGTTAAGCGTAACCTTGGTCTCGCCAGCCTTCGCGGGGATGGCCAACAACGAATGGTCTCCGACTTTGACAGGCGCGGCAGCCCCGCCGTTCAGAGTAACTAGCGCCTTACCGTTCGCGGTTGCCCAGTCCGGAATGCGGACATAGTGCGTGTATGCCTTCTGAGCGGTTATAGTCATCGAGAGCGTATCCGAGAACGGGTACTGAGTGTCGACTGTCACGGAAACGGCGTTCCCGCCCGACAACGTAGTCTTCGCGGAAAACGGTCCAAGGTAAACTTGCACCAAACCCCTGTTGTCCGCGGTCGTCGCAAAGGAGTTGCTGACGAATTTCGGGAAGCCCTGTGGATGATTGACGGTCTGTAGCGCGCATCTCAGTGGAGAGACGCGAGAGTTTGGAGAGAGCAGAATGACATACGCAGCAGGGATAGTTGGGTTCCAAGCCAAAGACGTTCGCGTCTGCTCCGTCAGTCGCAAAGACATTCGGATCCAGATGCTTCGCCCATATCTGGTTGAGCTGCTGGAGATATTGATGCGCCCACATGTCTGCCACAGAACGGTCAACGAACAAAACATCCCGTGAAAGCGGAGCCGCACCAGCAGTAAGGGTTGCGGGAAGCGCATTATATGCCATCCGCTCGACCAGATCCGCGATCCCATTGTCGCCGAAGGCCTGCCACACGTACGAGCCAGAGTACATCTGCTCGACGACCTGGCACAGCTCGGTCCCGCGGTTGGCAGCCATACCCGCGAGGTGCTCGTCCGCGGCAAATACGCCCGACGGACGGCCGTGGTACTTGTAGACGATGTCCCACCATTGCGAAGTGGCCTCCGCGTCACCGGCGTCCTGTGTGAAACGGTGCTCGACCGCGCGCGCTTTGAGCGCCTGACCGATGTTCACGCCGTGCCACTCGATGCGCCCGTCCTTGCCCGTGTCGCCCGTCGGGAACTTGCTCGGCGAGAACACGTCCGTCCAGTTCATACCCGTCTGCTTGAGGAGTTGCATTGTGTCGAGGAGAATTGGCTGCTGATCGTTTGGGTGGTTGTCGTAGAGCCATTGCAGGACGAGGATGAAGTCTGCGTAACGTGCTGCGCCCCATTCGTCTACTCCGTCGCCGTTGTTGTGCAGCATCTTGTTGGCGAGTGCAACGAACTTGTGCATAGCGGTTACTATCTTGTCCGCCTGTGACGGGTCCGCCTCTGCGAATTGCATGAGTCCGAGGAGCGCCGGATACCTGCTCGCAAATGATTAATGACATGACCTTCGCACAGAAGGGTTATAGGCATCACCGTCCCCATAATATCCGCGGCTCAGGCCCCAGCCACCCGTCTTCAGCTTGATGCGCAAGGACGTAGTCGAGGAAACTCTGGACTTGGCCTTTGAGCCGGGTATCGTTCAGGACAAACGCATTGGCGACCATGCCGTTGAACCAGTAACTTCCACCTGCCCCGCAAATGCCATGTATCAACGACTCCTCTCTCCCTCTCGAATTCATGTCCAACTCACCTTCATTCAAGTTGGAATACGTCGCCGTCCCGCCTGTCCATGTAGAATTCGCAACACTACAGTACTGCACTTAGTACCGAAGAAAAGTACCTCACATAACTTACTAATTGTAGAAATCATGCTCGTGTCCGGCAAGACCATTCGCTTGGACATTGAGCTGATCGAGCAGCCAGCCCGCTGGCTGAACGGCACCGAGTGGCAATCGGTTAAATAGCAAGGGTGCACTAATACCCAATGATGCGCTCATGAGTTGTGTGAGTCTCGGGACAGGATAAATGCCCACGCACAGCTTCGAGTTTGCGGGTGCGGTAGTGTTCGTGGGATCAACGGGAGGAGAATCAGAGTTGGGCCCAGGCGGCGATCCAGGCGCAGTGGGTGGTGGCGTCGGTTCAGGCGCCGAGGAGTTGGAGTTGTCCTGGACGTCGACAGCGGCGTCGTGATGCTTGTGAGTCCCGACGACCGCTCCAGCAGTTACAGCGGCAATGACGACGCAGACGATAGCGATAACTGTAACGGCGAGCGGCGGCCTCATGCCCAACACCCTGTGCGGCTTCGCGCCGTAGCGCCCCGTAGACGAAGCGAGTCCGGACATTGCAAGAGCGCCCGAGGAAAGACTTCAACGGGTAATGAAAGTGAGAGATAATCCTTGAGGCAAAGGAGGAAGGAGATGACGAAGGAAAGAGCTGCTGTACGGGTTGTCACGGAGCGCTGTGCTCCTCCTTAAGGCATCGCGGATCCGGCCGTTTTGAGCATCGAGAAGGCGTCAAGCAAGCGGAGAGACTGACAGGGCCACAAGCCGGACAATTCTTCAGTGGAGTGTTTGGACGGCAGGAGACAGACCGTGAGAAAAGGCGGGAACGCGGTGTGAAGTGTCTTTCGGAACCGCTGAGCGGTTGCGTTCTAATTCCTGTGAGGGTCAGCGTCAGGGTTCAGAACGTTCAGAGGTAAAGACACGAAGACGCACCACGACAATACATAACGTCCTCTGACGTCTGCAGCGCTCCATCTGCAAACGTGGTCTAGACAAAGTCCCGCAATCAAGGTAATATATACAGTATGACTACGGTCAGCAAAACGCACTGTTCGCTGCCGATAGGGATACAGTAAAGCTGTCATGAAAAGGGTCCAAGAAACGTGGACACTCTATAATGGCCCCCGCTCGTACAAGAAGTTCTCCGCATTAGACCTGTAACGCATCCATGAGCGCGAGAAGGAAGAACGGAGAGCCAACGCAAACACGAACCCAAACGCGGACTGAAGCACCTGGTCCAGCATGCGCTCCTTGTCGCGGTACGCTATGTCTTCCTGGTGGCGGACGTATGCAAGTTCTTCGGCGAGCATCTCGTGCTCGCGGACCGCGTAACCGTACTTTGCTTTCTCGACGAGGTAGCTGGCTTTGTATCGCCCGACTGCTGCAGGGTGTGTTGTTCCCGCGACGGAGTCGGCTGGCGGTATAGAGTGGGCGTAAGATGATCGAGCGTGGGAGTGTGGCTCGGTGGGCGCATTAAGTGGTGGTAGTCGTTGCGGTTGTGGACCGTCATGTGTGACTACAGGAGCAGCGTGTGGTTCTGGTGCCGGTCGAGCCTGAGCTGCGGCTGGGTGAGTCTCGAGCACTTGTGGTTGCGGTGGTCGGCGCGGAAGTGGGTTCTCCGTCGTCGCGTCCGCTACAGAAGGCACACGCTGGTCGGATACAGAGCGACTGGTAGAGGACGTCGGCTCGCTCGAGGCTGGCTGTGCGTCGCCCTGCCTCGACTTTCGTTTGCGATTACCGCCGCGGCCGGGCATAGGGATGTCGAGAGCGTGCTGCTGGCGGAGATGTTTGTTGAGAGCGTCTGCACGCGTGAATGAGCGGTCGCATGCTATAACCCGCACGACGGCGCGTCAGTCAAGCGTGGAGCGCTGACACCAACGTCGAAGTCCTGACCTGGCTGCTCGCACCTGAACGGCCTCTCTCCCGTATGCATCCGGAGGTGCGTGACCAGCGCGAACTTGGACGCCTGCGGCTGCGAACGACGCGCGCACGAGTCCCACTTGCACGTGTACGAAGGTCTGTCCTCGGGCACATGCACTATTCAAAAGTAATCAGAGAGTAACAATCAGTGTAATGTTCAGACGCACGCTCGTTACAGTGCTTCGCGAGTTCCTCGGTCGTCGGAAAGACGGCGTCGCACTCGCCCCAGTGGCAGCGCAGCTCGACGCCTTCCGTGAGCGCAAGCTCGTCGGTCTCCTGATCGAGCTCGTCGGCCGAGCTGTAGTGGGAGAAATGGGAGATATCTGGCGACGATGAGCGGGACATTAGTTGCAATGTACAGATAGAGGCTGAGACGCGCCCGGGAACTCAGCCGCGCCACGGCTTGTCTCTGCCCACCACCATGAACTCCAACGTCGTGTTCGACGACCTGTTCAGCATCGAGGTCATCGACAAGGATGGCAAGAAGTTCGACAGAGGTCCGTCTGGGGCGTCGTAGGCCTGTGTGCTTGCTCATACGGCCGCCAGTGTCGCGTCTTGCGGCGCGCTCGTCCAACCACAGCATGCACCTCACGCTGGACTACAACTCTGAAATATTCCCTCTGACTGCGGACCAGAGCTTCTCCCTCGCGCTCGCGACGTCCCTGGGTGCACCAGGCGCAGAAGACGAGACACATACATGGCGCCCAGACGGCCGCGGCGGCCAGGGCTTAGAGGCGGAATACGACTATGTCATGTACGGCAAGGTGCGCACGCTCCTAGAACCGTTGTATCATGCGCGTTTATGCTCGCATCAGGTATACAAGTTCGACGAGGGTGCGGGCGAGATCGTGTTCGTTTCGCCTTCCCGTTCTCCCGGTGGCTCCGCGACTGAAGACGCTGCAGGACCGCATACGCATCGTTCGGCGGCCTGCTTATGGCCCTCACTGGCTCCTTCCGACACATGCAGGGCATCGTACTCGGCGAACCGATCTACTTACTCATCCGGACGTGATGCTCGTCCGCGACCATCCAAAATGTATCATATCAGCTCTCGTCTACAGGGTCTTACTTTCGGCTGTACCACCAATCAGACGATCCTTCCGTCCCCGCGCGCATCCTCACATGTCGTGAGTGGCAAAGGTTCGAATATTACAGCGGCCACAAAAACCCGCGAGACGAGATACACGGTCTGCTCGGCGTCGGCGCAGGCTACTTCCCCGTGCTCTCTGGATGCAAATGGTCCACTACCTCGTCAAGGTTGTACGGCAACATATTCACAACGTCCTCGGCCAGAATCATCAAAGAGGCCGTGTACCGTTCAAGTACTTGCCGATACTGCAATCCTCGGGCAGGCTGCTGAGCAGGCGCCTCGGTACAGCAGGCCGTGGTCACAGGCCGAGGCCGCGCATAATCATGAATAAGCTGAGTGTCGCATATTTAACGCGCTACGATTTCTCGGTGCTGTCTCGAATGATGTCCAAGACCACCGCAGACAATCCGGTCCGCTTTTCCTTTACCGTGTACAGAGACACGACGGCCCTCGATCCCTCGCTCAAGAGCAAGCTCAGACGCGAGCTTCGCGCCTTTGCAGCCCTGTCGCTCAATCCCGTCCCGGACTACGACGTCCTTTCCGTCTCCAACGACGCGGCATTCGACAGCAGAATCCTAACTCTCGCTTATACAATCGAAGAGCAGCCCCGTCTCGCCGGGTTCAACTCCTCGGGATGGTTCGACATTCCTGGCTGCCCGACCCGCGTCCTCGACGGCGGAACGACGATTGTCGCGCCGTGGATGCGACACAGCGGTCTGGTAGTCGAGCTTGTCGGGCGTGCCTGCCTCCATGCACTTTCTACGTACCCGCAGGGCGTGTGGATGGTCGGCGTCTCAGAGGCGCCCAGCATGCTCGGCCACTTCGCGCGCAGCATTCGCGACGTATTCCCCTCGCCTAACGGGCCCGCCCGCCCGACGTCCATGCACCACCGTATCGCGCGGTGGATCAGCGAGAACGCGCGCGAGACGATGTGCATCGCGTCTAAAGCGCGTTTCGAAAAAGATACGTTCGTCTTCCGTGGGTCTACGGCCGCGGCCACGGGAGGCGAGGCGTTCATGAAGGACGTCTATGACCCTCAGTATCAGCATCGCGACCCCACAGTCAACTCGTTTTACAGGAAGATACTCCGTAGGAATATGGGCGACGAAGTTTTGGTGGTCGGTTTTCTCGACGCGAAACATTATGCGCGCGCCGTGAAGACTTGGGGTCGTACTGTCTCGTCCGACCTTTATGGACCTACTGTTGCGATGCTGTGACCCTGGCCAGTGAGGTTTACTACCTCAGACGTTTCGGGCTGCATATAGGTACGTGCGCTCGTTTCTCGCCGGACATTCCCCTGACGCTGGTCGATCGCATCCCTCAGAGTATCGCAGTGTTGAATACGCTACTACTATTATAGTATCCGCAATTCTTACCTGTTACGTGCACAATTCAGGCATCGCTGCGCCCTGCGACTCGAGGCCCCTTCTCATGATCCCACGATGCCGAACATTTCATCCTTGCCTCTCAGCATAGTCGACTACGCTCTCGTTACCGTTGCAGTCGCTCTCGCGTACAAGCTGCGAGCTCAACAGGTCGCCGACGCCCCAAGGGTGTATCCCCCAGGCCCAAAGTCGTGGCCGATCATCGGCAACCTACTCGATTTTTCTCGAGGTGACCTCTCCACGACGTTCTTCGAGTGGAGGAAGTGCTATGGTATGACATCTCCGTCTCATTCGCAAGTTCCTAAGCCTCGACCGACAGGGAGATTGACCTATGCGTCGACTTTCGGTATTCACTTTCTCGTCGTAAACGACTACGCCACTGCTGTTTCTTTGCTCGAGCACCAGGGGGTGCTCTACTCTGACCGACCGCAATTACGGATCCTGGACATTACAGGCTGGTCGTCTGTCATGACAGTCACCAATCTCGGCGCGCGGTTCCGCGAGATGCGACTCCGCATGAAGGGCACCATCGGCAATAAGAGTGTTCTTGCGCAATTTCAGTCAGGCAACATGGCATACACGCGTCGATTCTTAAGACAGCTACTGCTGGAACCCAACACGCTCTCGCGCCATGTCAGCAGGTGCATATACAAACTGACCACGGCGCGGCAATAACTAACCAGTCCCCGCAGGCTGATGAACTCGATCATAATGAACCTGTCGTACGGCCACGATGTTCGAGAAGTTGGCCGCGATCCGCTAGCTCAGACGGCAGAAGTGGCGAGCCACGACTTCGAGCACTTGCTCATACCAAGCAGCCACCTCCTCAACTTCATGCCATGGCGTACGCCTTCACATGCCTTTCGATGTTACAGCTAAACTGACCCTATCCCCTGAATAGTCGAAATTCTGCTGAAATGGCTGCCTGGCACCGGATATACTCAGTGGCTACGGGACGTGAAAGCTCGACGGGAGACGTTCCTGCGTGTGCCGCTGAAGATGTTCCGGGAGGCACAGGTATGCTTAGTCCTTTTCACCCTCTCAGGATCTTCCTGACCGTCGGAGGCCGCTGGCACAGCGAAGCCATCGTTCTTCCTGCGTAACCTGTCACGGTCCGACGTCTCGCCCGCGGAAGAAGAGACCATCGCTTGGACAGCAATCGAAATGAACAACGGACCCACGGATACGCTCATCTCCATCATCCAGAACTTCTTCCTCGGGGCTACCCAAGCCAGTCCTTTCCCTGTCTACCTGTCTCATATTTCCAATGAGCCATGTCCCATAAATGGGGGACATGTCCACAAAATACAGTACACAGTGTCCCGAAAATTCAAGTACAAAGGACAACCGGAAAAGCAGCTAAGTCCTAAGAAATGTAACGGCCAAGTCCACAAAATAGACTATGTAACTACTGCAAATCTGGTGTCCGCAGACCGCAGACTCGCAAACCGACTACAAGTCCACAAATCTAATTCAGTAACGTCCACAAAAATGAGCTCCGGAATGCCTATGTAAAGACTTCGAATCTGGATTTGGCGGAACGTAGATTGCTGTGCATAGACCGGACTTGAAACAAAAGATGTCCGCGACCAGTAAATCGCACACTAGCTAAGCGGCCGATACAAACATAGGTACAATTCGCTGCGCACTATGATTTAGAAGTATCTTTGAATGACGCGCAAGACAGAACTATTCGAAAGAGGTCGGATTTGGCCGACCGACTTCGGGTTACGTGCAGCCCGAGGAGGAAAGATGTCGGGCAATGCAGCCGGCGGGATGCGGGTGGGTCGCAGCGGGGACGACAACTCGAACCGCGGAACAAGCTATCGCCATCGACCGAAATATTGCGCACAAAGAAGTCGCAGTACCGCGCCGGGTTGCGCCCAAAGCTTGCGCAGCGACATGGTGCAATCGGGAGTGCAACCTCATGAACGCTTGGAAGTCGTGACGCGCGCCGTAAGCGGAGGTCAGGCTGGAGTAGGCGGCGAGGGCAGTTGGAAGCGCCGTGACGAGGACAGAGCGGAGAACGTGCGAGGCAGGTTCGAGCGTTAACGTCGAGCGGATGCCCAGTCGGGAGTTGCGTGAGTTGGGCATGTCGCCAAGCTGGAGTACGTCGCGTTCGCCCGGAACGAGCACCGCGCTGGACGGTGCTCCATGACGCGGACCCATAACGACGCGGCGCGCTGCCAGCCCGAAAACGGAGGATGTCGAGGTGTATCGACGTGACAAGCTGCCGCCGACAGCGTGAATCGGGAACAGAGACTCGTCGCGCGACGCGAAGTTGACGAGTGGGAGAGGCGGCGCCGACGCTGAGCCCGCAAGCGCGAGAACGTGTCTGACTTAGTTCCGCTCGAAGCGCGTTCAGCGACTGAACAGAAATCGTCAGCGCCGCGAGGTAAGTGGAATGTGTAGCTTGCCCACCCGTTCGGCATCGCGTTCGGTGTCGGTCTCGACCTTGGTTCCGTGCTCGAGTCTTCTCATGGAACCACTGCGTCCGATGAGCAATTATACATTGACTTTAGACCTTATTGCTCACCGATGCTAGCGTAAACCATCGTCCAGACATGTCACCACGTCCTCAGCTTGCAAAGACGGTTGCGCACGCGCAGTTGCGCATGGTGACATGCTGCCGCAAAAGAGCGACGCGGCGGCACGAACCATCACTTCGCGACGAGCGACCGTTGGACGCAGGGCCGGGTGAAGCAGTCGACGAGTGGGGGTGTGAGCCCATGCATGGCGAGACGAGGCATCTACACACAGAATGTGCCCACATGAGTTCATGGGACAGGCAAGTCGAGAGGAGGGACTTACGAGTCATGCGCACGCCTGATCAAATCACGTGAGATTGATCACTGGCGACGGCAACAGAGGACGACGGCGACCAGGTAACAAGCGAGTGACGGCCGTGCCACACCGGACGGCCTCGAGGTGCACAAATCTGTGCGAGCCTCGAGACCTATCGCGCCAGTGCACAAATCTGTGCGGGCTGGCGCGATGGTGGGCACGTCGTACCTGGTCCTTGCGACGCCAATCGCACTAGGGCGCGGCGTGAGTCAACGAAAAAACCTCGCTGCGAGTAGCGCAGCTTACTATGACGGGCGCACGGCGAGGGCGGGCGGGTAGCGAGGGCGGTGGTGGGCGAGGGCGGGACGCGGGTCGTGGGGGAAAGAGGCCAAGGAGTGTTTCGAGCTCCGTCAAACACGCGTCCGATTCTGGAAGTGCATCATGATCCCGGAACAATCCCCCACGTGCACCCTCAGCTACCGTCCTCACGCACACAGACTCGATGGAAACTAGTAACGTCTCTCAGGGCCTAACCGGCATATATGTTTCATCTATGGTGTAGGACCTCATACGTCCTCAACAGCTGGGCGCGCGCGACAGAGTCAGGACGGTATTCGAGGCCCTGGATGACGCGATCAGCACAGCATGGCTGTGAAGTTCCACGTGAACCCTCGTTGTAACTTGTCGAGGCTGCAGTGCGCGCCCTCCCGCAACAAAGTGTGTCTAGTAGTAAAGAGCTTCAAGCCTGCACTGAGGTGTACTGTAGCTGAGGGTGTCGTAAATCGAGCGGACAGGAGTGGACGCTGTACGCTATGACACGCGGCGCCGAAGTCTCGGGTCCAGGCACAACTGCGCGTGTGCACGAGGGACGTTCGTGCGCGTGTGCGAGCATGCCATGGCTCAGAGTGACTGGCGCACACAGCGATGGAAGGGAGCTCGAGAACTCAAAGCTTGAAGTGCATTCGCGATGCTCTCTGCGTCCTCCAACCTCTGTATATATCATCTATTTGTAGCTATAGCTCAACACTTCACAACGTCCATGTGGACCACTTACATATTCCCACACTTCGTCCGAAATAGGTCTGACTTTCACTCTATGGTGGCTCTGAGAATGAGAGGTAGCGGAATTCGTTTCTGTAGCCATGACCGACACGGGAGTCGGAGCTGCAACGGCTCGTGCGACTTGGCTTTTCGATGTCCCGCCCACCGGCGACAGGTGTACCCCGCACAGATTTGTGCAGTACACCGTCCCCGCGCAGGCGACTAGGCGACACCCTCGCGAGCTTGCACAGATTTGTGCTCTCGCGGGGTGTGCCTCGCTCGTGTGTAGGCCGGTTCGTGTCGCCGTGCGCCGCGGCCGCGACTTGTTGGACGTGCTGTATACGCCCGCCGTTCCATAATAACGTACGTTTCGTACGTTTGTCTGAATTTGCTCCCTGGGGAGGCGTCGACTAATTGGTGTCCTGCGCGCGTAGACCTGGACGCGCGACACTCGTGACGCGCCCAGAACTGTCTCAAAAGCGCGCGCATCTCTCAGCAGCGTCGCGCCTGTCCTCAACGCCAGGACCTCCGTATCGTGACATCCTACAAGTTTTACGCGAAGCTGCTACCGTCCGCGCTCTGAATGCGCCTGTGGATCTGTGTCGTGCGCGTCAGGTGCGCACGCGCACTCAACCGTTTTGTAACCACAAAAAATTCTAACCGCGTCGAATTCACAGGTATTTCACATCTCTTCGTGGGCGCAACTACCTTGCGCGCGTGCCGCACGGTGGAAGGCAGCAACATGGCCATGCTGTGGTGGTTCAGGTGCGTGCGTATATGTCAGTCAGCGCTCGTCTAACGTTCCCACTCTGTACACTGTAGCTCATCCTACATTTAGTCGCCCTTCCACCCTGACCTCCGCCCATCATAGCGCGCTCAGCAACCCGCGTGACCTTCAATGTGCTCAGCCCTTCGTTGCATATGCCTAAATTCTGGCCATCAGCGCCAGCTTTACTTGGTGCGTTGTTTTCGCGCTCTCTCTCCTCTCTACATTCGAGCGGGTCGGTTGCCCATGTCCTCCGCGCACGCCGTTATTATGAATTGCCCGTGTTGTGTTGTGCCTCCATGCGCAACGGTGCTTCTCCAGGCGGTGTGCTGTGCGCCGTCTCGTGTTACCTCTTTACTCGCTCCATCGTTAACCGTGACGGAGTCGCGTCCTATCCACTCTTCCTCGCGCACTGTGTCCAAACCATGTCGTTGTTCCGCGCGGTGCTCAGGTGCGCGCGTCAACTCCTTCTCCCGCTCCTACTTTCCCTCGTATTGCGCGCTATAGTCATTCCCGTGCTGACTGTCCTCGCGCAGTTTCACGTCGTACGAATTCACGAGCATGAACAGCCGGCTGTACTACGCAAACTGTCTCGCCCGTCACCAGCGCTACCACCGTCTCGTGCCAGGCGTCGCCTGAGCCCGCTGGCGCTGGCAGCGCGTTGGTGCCGTAGCAAGACATATGCACAGACCGCGACCCTGCGACGGAGCTGTACCCCTCGCGCAGCTCCTTGCCCGACGGTCGAGGAGATGCATATATCCGCAGGCTTCTGAGGTTCTTTGTTCGACTGCACGCGATCCTCTGAACTATTAACCGGGCTCTTGCGAGCTTTGCCTCTTCCGCAATACTGTCTTCCTTGCTTTGCCTCAGCCGCATACAAGGGCCGATGTGTAGACTATACCGCCTTGCTGTAAATAGTTCAGGCGTTGTCCCGGCTTGGTTCTGAACACGAAATGAGTTTGCCGCCCCGCAGGCGTTACTGACAACAGCATATGAAGTGTACTTACCGTCACCGTTGTAGTAAAGTCTTGGGGTATAGTCCTTGACGGAGAGACCCATTACTGAGTGTCTGCTGGCGAGAACCATAATCCATCAAGTAACTCTGGACATGCTGGACACAGGTCTCTGTCTAGGACATGCGGTACTATATTTTGTGGACAAGCCATTAGGTATTTATGGGACATGGCTCATCGGAAATGTGGGACAGGTAGACAGGGAAAGGACTTGTCCGGGTATCCGCTTCCTCGCCATGGTCATGCACCCCGAGATACAGCAACGCGCTCAAGCCGAGATATCGTCCGCTGTAGGCGAGAACCGGCTTCCCGCCCTTCAGGACCGCGAGCGGCTCCCGTTCGTCACAGCAGTAGTCAAGGAAGTATGGCGTTGGGATCTTACGATGCCGATCAACGTTCCCCACGTCGCTGCGGAGGAAGGCACCTATGACGGATACTTCATTCCCAAGGGCACATGGATCATTGCGCATTTAAGGTATTTCGTGAATATTGCTCCCATTCGTCCGGATTGTGCTCATTCGGTCAACACAGAGCGTTCACGCACGATCCCGACATTTACCCGGATCCGGACAGCTTCGAGCCTAGTCGCTTCATAAGGACACCCTCTCACGAGCCCGAAAAGGTATGCCACAGCGTTCGAAGTAAGCCGTATAGGCTTTTGTGCTGACTCTGTGTTACAGGACCCGTCCCACATCGTTTTCGGATTCGGGCGACGCAAATGTCCGGGGATCTTGCTGGCAGAAGACGTCGTGTGGCTCGTGTGCGCCATGACCCTCGCGTCCGTCATCATTTCAAAAGCCCGGGATAGCAAAGGCTCGGATATTGAACCGACGATCCAGCGGTCTGGGCTTAACATCCTGTGAGCATTGGATTTTCGAAGTTTCTCTCCTAACTTGAGCTTCGAATCCCGAGTCTCACTGCACCCACCCCTAATTAGGCATGTCAAGGACTTTCGAATGACGGTGATGCCGCGCCCCAATGCTGTGAACCTGCTTGCATGACTCTACGTACGCCTATGTAACAAGCCATGGGAATTAGACTACGTGCATGCTTCAAAATGTCGATCTTTACCCCCTGCACTGTGCGCATGATCGACTCGCGCGACAGCGTGGGATGTCGATGAGCAAGGGGGTATCATCGTCAATTGGGGGTATCTATAATAACACTACGCGGGTATATGATCGATATCGCATCGCAGAAGAGAGAAGTCGCGATACGGGGACAGTGTACTTTGTACATCGCAGATATGGGGGAAGCGAAGTAAAGCGGTGTCGGGAATGATAGTACTTCTTTGGGTCGAGTAAGCATCGGGCCAGTGAAGGATCGTCGTGTGATCTAAATATGCAGTGGTATGAAGGAGATTGGAGAGGATGGGTTACGGCGTGCAATGGGGGCGGTATTGGTAAATGGTAAGACTGTACAGACAGAGGTATGGGTAGATGGAGGTACAGCGCTCAGCGTCCAAGATGTGCGGAACATAAAAGCAAAATACATATCCAAAGCCCAAGCAGATGAGATGAGATGTCCGTGAGATCGGAAAGGGATGTCGAGAAGGGAAAGCGAAAGCGTGTGCCTGCATAAAATAGCAATACTGAAAGCGGAGGGTGGTGTATATGTGCTGCGCGAGTCCAGTCCGCGATAACGACGCACGCGCAGCGCGCCTGGCGTGTCAAACGCTGACCAGCGAGCTAGTCGATGAGATAGATGTCGTGAGTATTGTCCAGCAGCCGGTGATGGTGACGGGCGAGGGTAACGGTGGCGGGCGTAGCTGAGCGTCGAGTTCAGACCGGTGGTAAGCCGCGTAGACCGAGAGCATTGAGGTCAGGAGACGGCGGGGGCGTAGAGTCGTTGCAGTGGCACTTCGCGTCACGGCGTAGGATCATGCGCTGGAGCCTGTTGCGAACCTCGCTCATAGATGGACGAAGCGCAGGCAGTCTGTACCAGCAGTCGTCAAGGAGAGTGCGGAAAGTCGGGTCGAAGTCTTTAGGAATGTGAGGACGTTCGCCTTTGCTGATGGCGGCGACGACTTCATGCGCATGACGGAGATGGGCGAAGGGAGGCTGAAGAGTGTGCAGTTCGACGCAGAGCAGGGCAAAAGCGAAGACGTCGCTGGCCATCGTACGAGACGAACCGGAGTCAAAGAGCTCCGGTGCCATGTACCGACAGTCGTCTGCAGAGAGGTTGGCTTTGAGCTCCGGCATAATCGAGAGACGATCAAGAATGGAGTTGACGCCGTAGTCCGCGAGAAGCACAGTGCCCGAAGACAGTAAGAGATTACCCTGCGTGGGATGTAAGAACAAGGAAACATAACCAAGAGAGGTAACGAACCAAATGAACGTTGCCGTGGACGATGGGCTCGGGGAGGGACTCATGGAGGTACGCCAATGCGTCGGCAACGTTCGCCAGCTGCAAGGATGTTAGAAGACGGATAGATGAAAGCGATGTAACACGCACTGCGGAGAGACGATCAATATGCGTGTTCCGCTTGAGGGCCA
Organism: Exidia glandulosa HHB12029; assembly: GCA_001632375.1. Classification (NCBI taxonomy): domain Eukaryota; kingdom Fungi; phylum Basidiomycota; class Agaricomycetes; order Auriculariales; family Exidiaceae; genus Exidia; species Exidia glandulosa. The sequence goes on along the minus strand of KV426047.1, from coordinate 36,242 downwards.
ACGCAACGCTGTCGACAGCCCACGGCCTAACGATTCCAAGGCGACCGTCCTCCGCAAAGTGTCCGAGGTAGGGAGCGAGATGTGGATGCTGCAGCTCAGACCAACGGGAGGTGTGCTTCTTGAGGATGCGGACCTGAGTTACTCATCAGTACGCTAAACAGACATACACGGGAGACTGACGTGTGCCAGAGCGCCGGCGCGGGACAACATCTTGACGGCGACGGGGCTGCCGCAGTATGTTCCGCAGTAGAGGGTGCCATTAACGTTCGTAACATTGACGAAATCCGGATCCAGGTAAACGGACGATGTGAGGTCTCCGGGAGGTTTCGTCCGCGCTGCGGGAGGCCGAAGGGAATTGGCGCCGGCGTCGACGGGAGTGGGTGGAAGATCGGACGGTGACAACCACTTGTCGAGATACCAGGACACGTCGACGTCGGAAACGATCTACATTTCACAGAAGACGTTAACACCGCGAGTCAAGCAAAGCCCGCGTCATGCTTCAGAGCGTCGCGGGCCCGAAGCTGAGGCTCACCTCGGCAAGGTCCGCAGGCGCCGACGCGGACGAGCTTAGCAATTCGTCCTCGGCGTCGTCCGCGCTGGCCGGCATGCGCGCCAGGTCGAGCACCATGCTCACGAGCCCATTGAACTCGAACGGCGGCATTTCGACGAGCCTGGCCCGCTCAATGGCCCGCTCGCGCGGGGTCTCGCGACCTTCCAGGAACCATGGGACTGGCGTGCGCGGCGGCCGTCAGCGGGGCAGACCATGAGCGCAGAGCACATAGGGCACGTACATTCCAGCGCGACGTCGACGTCAAGCCAGCGCTCCTTGCGACCGAGCGCGTAGTAGAGGTCGCCGAGCGTCGCGGCCAGGTCGTCGGGCTCGAGCTGCGCGAGGCCCAGCGTGGGTCCCGGGTCGCGGGCGGCGGGCGGTAGGTGGGCGAGGTAGTCGTCGAGGGCCGCGAGATGTCGCTCTGACGCGGGGTCCATCTTGCGCCCCAGCTTGAAGATCCTGGGAAGTCCAAGTGGGTCCAGGGTTAAATACCGCGGCCGGCACTGCGCGGCTTTATAGGGGCCGGGAGGAATAGTAGACGCGCCTGATCCGCTGTGGGCGCGGTATTACCGTCGACCTCGCGCATATCGGACCCCTTGTGACGCGTCAGACCTCTGCAGGTAAGGAGATGTCGGTCGTATAGCTCGGTCTGTGCACTTTAACTGCGAGTCTACGGTCCCCGCGTCTTCTCCTCGCTGACTGCGCATTCCTTCTGCGAATCCTCCATGGCCATCACTCGACAATACCATGTGGCATACCAATGATCGACAAGGACCCTGCCGTTCAGGACATCTGAAGCTCCTTAGAAGGGTAAAATCCGCAATGCTGCATATCCTCATCACGATTTACGCTACAGGCTTTCGCCGCCGTTCCCTCGGCGCTGCGGTTCCCCCGGTGCAGCTCTCTCAACATAACAAGGTGGTATCACCGCGACGCTTCGCGCAGTGAAGGCAACCAGGTACAGAGCATGAACTGGCAACGGCAGACCTGGAGTTGCGAAGCTTGCCGGGCGGTCACGGTAGTTCAAGTTGTGAGGGAACGCGTCACTTGCATGCCTGATCACCACAAGGGCTGTACTCTGAGCTCGTACGCAAGTTGAGTGAGTGGGACCGAGGGCACGATCATTGAGTCTGCGGCGAGGCTCTGAGGCAGGGGTTCTGTGGCGACGATCGAAACCTACGGGCGAAAGACGAGCCTCGGAATGTTGAGAAGGAGAGAGCGAGCTGATTCGCTCATCGCTGAGTGTACGTAGAGAGCATCGGGTGTATCAGTGGCTTGCGGTGTAGGATACTCGGCGCTGCTATGCTGAGCGGTGCAGTTTCGGAGGCTGATATGATTCTGGAATCTCGATACCTATCCTTGTTCTTACAGCGCCTCAGATACGTGTCCCTTGAACGTCTCAGCTGTCTCATTGCCTCTTACAGTATAATGATGAGCGTAGCGTTGGGGACCGAGCCCAACAGGGTAAAAATGGTGTCCATGTCAGTGCAACGTCCTCCGCCCAGTATACATTTTTCTCACAGCATGGGTGGTATTCTTACAGCCGAGAAGTCCGTGTAGTGAGTCGGAGAGTGTCTGGGAGAGTTTCGTAGAGAGGATTTGATGCCGACGGCCGGCCTCGGGAAAAAGAAGTTGGAGTCGTGCCATGTTGTCGCTCGCGTATAAAAAGTCGGACGATGGCGCGCCAGCCGGTTGTCACCTCTTGCGCTCGTCCTGGTCGACATGTCTGGTGAGTGTCCTGTGTCCGTCGTGTCTCCAGTGATGAAAAAACACGCTTTTGCCTCGACGCGTCGCTTGCGGCGCACTGGGTTCAAGGTCCTTCGGGACTCCCATTCAAGTCCCTGAAACTTTTCTATCTATCCTGTTGCTGCCCACGTCGTTGTGCTCATTGTCTCGCAGCTGCCGAACACCAAACGAACGGGAAGCTCGCCGACGGCCGCGTTAACTCGCGCATCGCCAACTACACCCAGTTCTGGGACCAGGATTCGTCCCAGGACAAGAAGGAGCACACCGACAACCGTATCGCCAACTACACAGACGTGATCAATGGTGGGTCACTCCCGCAGCCTGTTCAACTCGGACGACGGCTCACGCGGCGCTCGCAGGCTACTATGACGGCGCGACCGAGCTGTACGAGTACGGCTGGGGCACGTCTTTCCACTTTTCGCGCTTCTTCAAGGGCGAGGGTTTCGTACAGTCGGCAAGTTCTACTCGCGCTCAAAAATTTTCCGCGCCAGCTCACGCGACTTTCATCATCAGTTGGCCCGCCACGAGCACTACCTCGCCGCGCAAATGGGTCTGCGACCCGGCATGCGCGTGCTCGACGTCGGCTGCGGTGTTGGCGGCCCCGCGCGCGAAATCGCGCAGTTCACGGACGCGACCATCGTCGGCGTCAACAACAACGACTTCCAGATCGGCCGCGCACGCAAGTACACCAAGGCCGCAGGCCTCGAGTCGCAGGTCACATACGTCAAGGGCGATTTCATGAAGCTCGTCGAGCAGTTCGGCGAGGGCAGCTTCGACGCGGTGTACGCTATTGAGGCGACCGTACACGCGCCGAACTGGGAGGGAATATATGGTCAAATCCTCAAGATCCTCAAGCCTGGAGGTGTCGTGAGTCTTGTGTCTTTTTCCTCGGTAGTATCACTGACGCCGGCAACCCGTAGTTCGGCGTCTACGAATGGTGCATGACCGACCGCTGGGACAAGACCAACCCGCTGCACAAGTCGATTGCGCACGGCATCGAGGTTGGCGACGGTATCCCGGAGATGCGCACCATCGACGAGTGCCGCGCCGCCGTCAAGGCTGTTGGCTTCCAGATCGAGCACGAGGAGGACCTCGCGGAGCGTCCGGACCCCATCCCGTGGTACTACCCGCTCGAGGGCGACATCTCGAAGGCGCAGACCTTCTGGGACTACATCACTGTGTGGCGGATGAGCTGGAGCGGCAAGTTCGTCACGCACCATGCTCTTCGGATACTCGAGGCGGTCGGCCTCGTGCCCAAGGGCACATGGGAGGTCGGCGAGACGCTCAAAACCGCTGCCGCTGCTCTCGTAAAGGGCGGCCAGATGAAGGTGCGTCCATCATATCGTGCCCACTTATCCTTGCGCTGACATTCCTCCGTAGCTGTTCACACCCATGTACTTGGTCATTGCCCGTAAGCCGGCAAGCTCGTGAACGGACTGCCAGTGATCGCGCATAGACCTTGTACATTTCCTTCGTCATCTGGGTTACATACATTACACGTTCCTTTCATCTGCATCGCCTACGATATACCATGGGAATAGACTAGACAACAACAGCATTGCCGGGATACAACAGTGAAGCGGAATAAGAAACAAGCCTGCCAGTGGGGATGCCACCGGTCTCGAGAAGAAGTACATGCTAGTGTGAGAGGCCTCACGCTGTCTCGGCATCGGGGAAGAGTAGAGGCTCGATTGTGGAACAGAATTGGCGGTATGCTTTACGCATGTCTTCCAGACTGTGCGTGCGGTTGGCGTCCGTCATGTCGCCGAGGAGCTGCGTCGTGAGAGCATACACTTTGGAGGAGACGCGGGTTTCTGCGGCCGGCTGTGTGGGACGCGGAGAAGGTGCGAGCATGGGCAGCGGTGGCAGGAACTTGAACTCCCTCCCGCCGGGCGGAAGCTCTCTCGGTGGTGCTGGTACAGGTGCAGGTGTAGGAGGGTCGGGATACGGACGTTGAACGGCAAAGACGGAAGTGAAGGCTTTCATCGCGTCGGCGGTCGAGGTAGAAGACCGGGCTGCTGGGTGAGGCTGAGGCTCGGGGGCAGGCGAGACCAATGCCACTTCCTCGTGCTCAGATACAGGCGTTGCAAGCTCGTCGTACTCCTTCGGCGAGGGAGACCGCGAAGCGTGTACCGCCGTGGCGATCTCGGGCTCTTCTCCAGGCTCGTCTTCCGCGGCGGGAGCAGTCTGGGCGAGGTAATCGGCGACAGACATGACGGCGGGCCCAGGCGACTCAGGCTGCGAGTGCGAGCCCGAGGGCGTCTGCGAGCCGGACGACGCCCGGTTTTTGGTGCGTGAGCTGGAGCTCGAGACGTCGGCGTCGTAGGGAGGAGCATCGAGCTTGCGCCGTTTCCGCGCCGGCTGGTCCTTCTGGACGACCTGCCAGAACGACGCCCGCTTCGCGCACGGCTTTGCGACTTTCTGGAACTGGGTGGACGTGGAGAGACAGTTCCTGACGCGGTTCTGCAGACGGACAGATGGCGGGTCAGTGAGCGATGCAAATGCATGCGCGGTGCGGGGTGCGCACCTGCCAGACCTGGGGCTCTGGATGAACTCTGAAGTAAGGATACTGAGCGCGCAGCTCGATGTATATCTCCTGGACGTCCAGCTGGCCAAAGGGCGACGATAGAATGAGGTCGTGCAGGATTTGGGGTAAAGGCGTTTTGGGCTTTTCGTAGTCGTCGAACTGCGCCTGCGATATACCGGGCAGCGGCGCGAGCTCTGGCGCCGTCGTCTCTGTCGGCGTCGAGGCCTCTGCCGGGGACGACATTCTGCGCTGGACCGGGCGAGTTTGGACTTGACGGCTGCCGCAGAACCCTGGCGACACTGTTTGCACACGCTTGCCTCCAAGCTTGCGCTCATCTCCATACATATGGCCGGCACAGAGAGCAGCCAGGGCGCCATGCCCTCCTTCACCAACATCAATGGAAGACCCAGCTCGCCACTCTGGCCTACATTGTCGGCTTACGCTGCATTATGCAGGACCCAGCAGGCGTAAAGGCGCTTCTCGAACAACTTAAATCCAGCGACTCCTGGCAGACTCTGTCGTCCTCTTTGCCCGCGCCTCCACCCATGTCTTCTGCTCCTCTGGAACCCTCAGCGTCAGCCTCTGCGGCTACATCCTCTCAAATCAGCTCCCTGCTATCGAAGCTGAAGAATCCCGTTGCCGATGACAATGCTCGTGCGACGACCTCGACTCCAACCCCGCGGACGGACTCTCCGCCACTTGCAGAACCGCGTCGCTCTCATGTCGACCCACGGAAGATGACGTTCCAGCAAGCTCTGCCTCATCTCGGCCGTCTTGCAGAGAACGAACGAGTCCGCGTTGCATTACAACGAGTACGTCCTCGCTTTGAGCGCCTTCCGCTGTCTGACATACTCCCAAGATACAAGAAGAGCAACGTGAACTTGAGCAAAAGCTTGCCGATGCCCGCGAAGACCTCGTTCAGAAGCAGCGGGGACGAGTGGACGAGCAACGCAAAATGTACCAACTCAATTCACACCCGACAATGTATTTCCTCACTCACCGGGTTGCAGAGCAAAGATCACAGGAGGCGGCATCACGCAGTACACAGCGCAGGTACGTAGCGCCCGTATCATCTGAATGCACTGCGCTGACGGCGCGATAGTCATTGAACCGCACATTCGAGCGGGAGCTCATTGCATTCGACCAAGAGCGCGTGCTGGTAGCGTGGGACGATCTTGTCACAAAGCAGCAAGTCGAGCTCGAGCGGCTCGGTGTGCCCACGATGTTTGTGACCCAGGTCCAGTCAGATCGAGATCGACAGCAGCGGGTCATACAGGTACGCTGTGCTTTGCTCGAGCTTTGTTCGCAGTCTTACATCGCCATTTGAGGTCCTCGAAGGCATCTTGGCCGGCGACGACTGAAGACGCACCCAGCACCGCGCAGAAGATAGCAAATTTACAGTGTTTCGTGTCGTCGTCACGGCGAGTTTCGTTGTATTCTACATTTGTCGCATGTTTTAACGTCTCGCGCATTAATACGCGTTCGCGCGCTTCGTCCACGCCGTCATGGCCTGGTTCTTCACCGGCGCCATGCTGCTCTGCACCTTCTTCGTGACCTGCAACGACAGCGAGTCCAGTTTCGCGCCGGCCGAGTCGTGTGCCCAAAGCGAGACCGCGAGCGTGTTGGCGCCGTTGTAGTTCAAGATGCCCTGCGGGACGGGGAACACCTTCTGCGGCCCGATAGCGTTCACTACAGGGCGCAGCAAGTCAGCGTCTGCAAACCGGGAAGCTCAGTCACTCGACGCACCGTATTTGCCGAACTGCCAGCCGTTGACGTAGAACTGCGCGCGGAAGTGCGGGCTGCTCGTCGCGTTGCTCGTTACGAGCGCAATAGGGTAGTCGACGCCCGCGGGCACGTTCAAGTTGAACTTGGTCCTGAAGAAGCTGACGCCGGGCTTTGCGATGCCCGTAGTCGGCTTGCCAGACGCCCACTTGGAGTCGTCGAATCCAGGCAGATGCCAGCCCTGGCGCTCGCCGAAGAGACCGCCCTCGTTCAGTGGGCCGCGGTCCTTGTCGACGATCTACAGTGCCAGAGCCTTCGTCAGCACTAGTAGCAGAGGCAGGAGAATCGAGGATGGCAAACGTACATCCTCGCCACCAAGGTTGCCGGTAAGCTTCCATGTCGAGACGGTCGTAGCAGTGTTCCCAACGAAAGCATACGACAAAATACCGCGTGGCGCCTTGAACGTCTCGCTTGCAGCCGTCCAGTCCTCTTCGTACCCCATATGATCCTGAAGAATCGTGATGATATGGGCAGACCCAGACTTGAGCGCGCCACCAGGGAAGCTGAACGTGCTCGTCTTCGCGCCAGTCGGACCGTTACCCTCCCACGAGCCGATAAACGCGCTGTCCAGCCAGACCGAGTATCCGAACGCCGCGCCACCTTGGACGTTCACCGTGAAGCCTGTCTCGCCTCCAGAGGAGGTAAAGTGTGCACGCCAGAGGATGTTGCCCGTATGGAAGCCGTAGTCGCCGGCGAAGAGGACGACGGGCGTCGTGGGCTGTGTCGGGTTGACGGTCGTCGTGTGGTTCGCAACGACCCACTTCGCGTCAGAGTAAGACGCGGAAATCTCAGGAAGACTGTCGGCAGTTTTCTACAAGCAGATCAGTTGACGTGCTCAATATAAAGCCGGAGTACTCACCCATGTGAGTGCAGAGAGGTTCGGCACCGTAACAGCAGGCAAGCTGACGCTCTTGGACGCAGTGATCGTCCCGTACGCAGTCTTCTTCGTCTGCAGACGCGCGCCGTTGAACGTGACGGTCTTTGATTGCGCAGCGGGAGCAATGATCTCGAAGCTCGAAGTACCGTTCAGGTCACCGCGAAGCGCGAGCGTGCTGCCAGAGATATCGACCGTGCGCAGGAAGTAGCCGCCCTTGACGAGGATAGGGTTCGCAGTACTGAATCTCGCGAATGCGCCAGTCGTTGGCGGGTGCAAGACCCAGAATTGGTACGCATTTGCGCGGTCTATGAAAGAGAGTAGGGATGGGTCAGCTATGAGAACTTGAAGAGCGGGCAGGAAGTGACTAGTGACTGACCGACAAGGAACAGCAGTGTCTTTCCGACCTGGACTACTGTCTGGCCCGTCGTCTTGAACTGGATCGCAAGCGCGCCGGTGCCCACAGTCTGTTGCTTGATCGTACCAGAGCCGGAAACGACCTTCGCCGTCGGTGCAGTACCAGAGAACGCGATGGCAGTTTCGTGCAACTCGCCAGCATCGCCGTACAGCACAACGACATCGCGGCCGTCAATAGTCGCCCAAGTCATAACCTCCGCGCTGGAGTAGACAAGCTGAGTCGAGCCAGCGACGTAGTCGACGACGTGGATCTTGGCGTCCTTGCCCGTCAAGCTCAGAGAGCCTCCAAGCACGGGGATTGTGAGGGTTCCAGCACTGGTCTTCACGTTCAACTGATACGTCTGCGTGTCGAAGCTCGACGAGTCCGAGTGGCGAACGGTGTAGAACCCGGTCTTGTTGCCCACAACGTCAAGCGTCTGAGTCGTCTTGAGAGCGCTGTTGCCGGTGAATGCGCCTGCGGTATTGCCGACATTTTGCGGACGAGATGTCAGGAATGCAGGAGTGGAGTGGGCGAACGAAGCGATGAGCTTGTTCTCGAAGAACTTGTCGCGCAAGGTGCGGTCCTCGGCGAGCGCAGAGCCCTATGTCATACCAGTGAGAAGGCGTTGCATTAGATGGAAGAAGATTCTGCGTACGTAGTCGTAAGATGTGTCTGCGATACACTCGGTCAATAACGGATGATGTAGAGTCGAGTGATGATGAACTCACAGACTCCAGGGTGGGCGATTCCGCCCCAGTTGGTACCTCCATAAGTCATGTACTGCCAACTATTCAGCACTGGACCTGGTCTCGAAGCGGGGTGCCACTCACCAAGCTAAGTATTGTCGTGGACATGGAGAGCTCGTTCTTGTAGAATACGCGCTCGAATCCAGGTCCGGTCAGCTGCGCACAAGTCTCGTATCCCGAGCCGCCCCATCCGTCGAACGCGCCGCCCTGGAATTCGTACACAGCATTGGGCTTGTCCGGCGTGTACTTCATGTGCGCGGACCAGAACGACCTGTGGGTCAGTAAATCAGCATGAAATGCATGTTAGATGGGAATCAAAAGGATGCATACTCTGGCACTGCGTTAGAGCTCCACACAGTAGGATGCGAGCAGTCGAATCCGAGAGCGTACGAGTCATAGCCTTCGCAGAGTTAGCAGCGTATACGCAAGAACAATCGGCGGCGCATACCCCAGAGATCGACGCTCAAGTAATGTCCACCCGGCGACGCGTCGTTGTGAGTCGTTGGAACGACAATCCCAGTGTCATGCTGTTAGTGTAACCCAGCACTGTCAGCTGCCGCCCCGCAGTGGCAATGTATCCACAGAGCACGTACAATTGTGTCCAACAACTCCTTCTCGAACACGAAGTCCTCAAAGTACCCACTTGCCCAACCAGTATACTCGTTTTCGGCCTGGAAGAGGATGACCGGGCCACCGTTCGTGATTTGAGCGGCGGCGATGCGCGCGCCCATCTCCTTCATATACAGCTGGTACGCATCGACGAAACTCGTATTGCTCGTGCGCCAGATGGCAGGGTCGTACGTGCCCCAGCCGGGGAATCCTCCACCTGTCGTCTCCGCGTTGATGTACGGACTATACGTGGCGGCAGCACAAAGAAAGCATTAATACTAGCGCGAGGGAATGATGGTTCGACGCACCCAGGACGCGCGATGAGGTATATACCCGCCTCCATTGCAGCGTCGAAGAACGGGTCAAGGTCGCGGAAGCCAGCGAACGAGATCTCGCCGCGTTTAGGCTCGTGCATGCCCCAGAAGGTGTAGAAGGACACGGCGTTGAAACCCATAGACTTGATCTTTTGGAATATGTCCAAGTACAGACTCGTCGACGGCATGCTGGAGTACGTAGGGCGTGAGCAGCAGTGCGGGCGGGAGAGGAGATGGACGTGCCGGTAGGGGTGTACTTCGCCGCTGAAGATCATAATGCGCTCGCCGTTGATCAGGAGCGAGTACTCGTCCCATGTAACCTGTCGGTCCACGCATGTTGAGAGCAATGCATCGAAACGGATGACGCGACGTACAATATCCTGCAGTCCATTGCTCGTCGCGCGTTTCAAGGTCGACGGGACGCGCCCTGTCGTCTGAAGAAGGGCGCCGCTGAGAAGCAGCGACGCCAAACCGCCCAGTATAGTGCGCATATTCAGCTTCACCCTCCTAAAATCTGGACTTGAGCTTGAGCGCTGCGGTGGGGCCAGGCCAGGCTTCTCCAAGTCTGCAGCTGCTTTATGCGCAGACGGAACATCGTCGGGCAGGTGACGCATCGAAGTGCACAGGCCGCGGGTTCGTGCAATTACCAGTGACGCGGCGAATTCGAAGACGGGGAGGGTCTGGGTGCGAGAAGTGGTGCAAGACGGCTGTCGAGAATAGACGCGACGGTCCGGTGCCGTCACGCGCGACGCTCACGCGCGGTGCAGGGTGTGTGAACTGATAAATATTGTGCCCGAGAAGAATGTGGGTGTTCACACGGTACGTAGGGTGCGCAGCGTTGATAGTACGTGCTAGTAGATAGTTAACACGACGTGGTAGTAGGAGCAAGAAAGACAACGCGTTCTGCCGTGCGCGGCGTGCGAAAGAAACAGCGGGCGCACTAAGATCCCACGCTCTCCGTCGCCGTCCCGCTGTGGTACACTCTAGTAGGTACGTCAAGGCGGCTGCGCGAGATGAATCTCGGCTGGCGGGCCGCGGGGGCAGGGAGTCGCGGTGCGCGGGTCCGGGCTTATTGCTGTGATGGTTCTGCGGGCGTCGGCGTCGCGTCCGGCGCGTCCGGGACCGCGTCCGGGCTGGACATGTCGTTCTCCGGGACCCCGTCCGGGCTGGACATATCTTTCTCCGTGAACACGCGCCAGCGTCGCTTGAGCCCGCCGCGAATCAATAACTCCGTCAATGGCGGTTTGTTGGGCATCTGGTTAATGGGTATTGGCTTCCCTGGAACATGGAACACGGTCAGTAAGTCGCGAACTTGAACGCGACACGCACCTCGCCAGTAGAGCTGGCCGTACGCCTTGCCGTGCACGCCGTCCGCCTTGAATCTCGTGCGCGACACGAGCCAATAGCAGTCTTTGAAGCCTTTGCCCGACCAGCGCGTCTCGAGCACCTTCGAGCCGACGCCGCCCTGCGGTAGACGCGACAGGACCTGGTAGAGCGAGCCGGACGTGCCCTCGAGCGCGGTGAGCTTGGGCACGAGCTTGGCCGCGGCGGCGGGTAATCTGTTCAGCGACATAGTCGGCGTGTAGGTCAAGGCCTCGAAATTTTACAAGTCCGCGCGTCATGCTTTCACTTGCTCGCCGCTGTTCCTCGCGTCTTGTCCTCCGCACTCGCACTTACTCGGCCAGGTCGTCGCGCGAGCTCGTAGAGACGGACGAGCTAGGGCTGCCCAAGAAACCCACTTGGTCGGTGCAGGAGCTGCTCTCCAGCTACCCGACCACACCGCTGTCGAGCGACAAGCTCCAGCATCTCCACAAACTTGCTGCCCTCGTACCTCCTGAGCAGGGCTCTGCAGAATGGAACAATCTGAGCGACGATATCGGCGAGCTCGTCCGACTCGTCGAAGCCGTGAAACTCATCGACACGACCGGCGTCGAACCAGAGAACATGCTCGAACCTATTGTGCTCAGCGAAATAACAGGCGACGAGTCTGCATCTGCAGAGACCAAATACGACGATGAGCCTCACGGAGCTTCGTTGCTGGAGCACGCAGAGCATTCGCGGAATGGCTTCTACGTCGTCGACACGCCCTCGTCGCGGAGACGATAGCACGCTATGTCGCGGCCGCGGAGATAGCCCAAGCTCGAGAGAGCTGAACGATTCACAACGCTCTGAAAGGAGGTCTTCGTCCACCGCGCTCTGCCTCCTGCCATTATCGGTGTGTGGCGCCGCGCACTGGAGTCGACTAGCTTTCCAGGACCCTCAGCGGCTTCCTGGTGTGTACGGAGTGTGTTCAGATGACTCTGGCTGGTGCTCAATGAAACAGTTGTAGAGGTCTTCGACATGTGTCACGTAGTAGCTGAGCGCAGCATGTTGAATTACTGCACTTGTGCGTACAACATGTCAAGTAATGCTTTGTTATAAGTACTATGACACCACGTATTGCAAACTGTCACCGGTGTGCCAGTGAAAGCGTGAAAACAAGGGCTGGAATTTTCCGGTGGCGGCCACCAGCGCTTTTTCTTCTCCATGTCACGATCGCCAGAGCGCGAACCAACGCCAGCAGATGACGCCAACGATGAGTCAGACAACGCATCTGGCAGTGTCTCTGGCTCCGAGTACGCGAGCGACGACGAAGAACCCACAGGCCCAGTCGTGAACCCGCTGTCGCCAGAGGAACTCGCCAAGTTCCAGGCAGCGCAAGACCGCGCAGGCATCGTCTACTTGTCGCGTATACCACCCGGCATGCGCCCCACGAAGGTTCGCCATCTCATGAGCGCGCACGGGGAGGTCGGGCGCGTATTTCTGCAGCAAGAAGGTCTGTCTAGTTCTTGGCACGTTGTTTTCGGTGAGCTGACCTTCGGGGTGGGCTGGTAGACCCGAAACGCGCATATCTGAGACGAAAACATACGAGTACGAAGAAGGCGCATTATACAGAGGGATGGGTCGAGTTCGCCGATAAGAAAGTCGCGCGGAGCGTCGCGGCGCTGCTCAACGCGCAGCCCATTGGCGGGAAGAAAGGCTCGCGATGGCGAGACGACGTGTGGACTATGAAGTACCTCCCGCGCTTCAAGTGGAACATGCTCACAGAGCAAATTTGTGCGTGCACATTTCGCGTCTCGTTTATTTGCGTACACTGACCTGACTATCGCTTTGGTGCTTTAGCCCACGAAGCCGCCGTGCACCGCGAACGGCTACGCATCGAGCTCTCGCAGAGCAAGACCGAGCAGCGCGACTATCTACGCAATGTCGAGATCGCACGTGTGCTCAAGAAGCGCGAGGAGAAGAAGAAAGCGAAGGGCGACGAGGACGCGCCGTCGCCGCGGAAACGCAAAGAACTGCCAACGCAAGATAATGCGGACCGGCGTGCGAAGCGGCCCAAGGCCAACGCTAAAACTAGTTCAGATGCCGTGGGCATGGACGCTGTGCTCTCGAGTATATTTTGACATTGGATGGAATATCTAATCTGCACTTCTTTCTCAGTTCCGATTCTCTCGCTTGTGTCCCTGTCCGGCTTCTCGACGCTTCGTTTCCCAGGTCCAAGTGGGTTCCTGATCCGTCCATGCTACAGCAGCAGTTGTTTGGGTCTCTGTCGGTGTCATTTCGTCGTGAATCGTGAGGTACGCGAAGCCCGGCACTCGGTACTCTTCACTGCCAAGTCTTAGACTGCGCCGTGCGTTCCTGGAACCCTCTTTGCCTGTACACTGCAGGGTCGGACGTCCGCTCGGCGATTGCATGCCATTCTAACCTGCGTGTCGCGCCCACATGAGCATGGCATCTGCACGCTAATCTCGTGGTCAAGCGCGGAGGACTTTCCCACAGGCGCCCTTGCTGACGATTCGGACGGGGAACTGCCTGCTGTGGGTCACGCCTAGGGGCACGTTCGAGGAAACCGTTTCCTTCTCCTTCTTGGCGCGGCATCTCAGCCAGACCAGTTTTCACCCTCATGAGCTCTATTCACTCAGCTCTCCCTCGTCGATCCACAATCGCAGATAGTAGCTGGGTTGCCGACGAAGTCGAAGCCAGACTCCAGGTGGCTCGAATCGAAGGTGACTACAATTCACTCCCACTTGCCTAGGGCTATTCTGATGATTGAACTGCCGGTGTAGTGACCAGTGACTAGTGACGACTGCGCAGCCACGTTCGGCGTTCATCAAGTGCTTGTAACTCATCGTTTGCCGCAGTGCTGCACTTGGTAAGCCCATCTCCGGACACCGTGACGCTACTGTAACAGTGTCGCGTGGTCTTCTGGCGCTCTGGAGAGGCAGTAAAGATATTGCAGCCGCCGAAACATGTCTGGACAGTTACTTGTAGGCTGGGCACTGGGACTCGGCCCCTGCGATGTTCCCACATTGGAGCAGCTTCCCGGAATCGACGTCCACGTTTCGCAAGGTAGGCGAGACGGGCGGACGGGCGTCATCACGTTGAGTCAACCCAAGTGGCCACGGAGAAGGAAGAATGTCTACTGACAAGTAACACTGTATAGATCTCCGTTGTCGTTGTCAAACTAACAAACCAGCTGATCGGGCCATCCGCCATCCGTCGACCGCGCAACATATAATACTCCAAGGCTCCTTCTTCCCGCTTTCCCGGTCACATTTCCAGCGTTCACCTCACGTCCTTTGGTCTTGGTCTTGGTTTGGGCGCGGGAGTCAGAATGGCAGAGCTTCCAGTCGCCGACCTGCTCGCGTTCGCCCACTTTGCGACCGTGTAGGCTTTTCGTCGTGGAGAGAACGGAGCGCTGATAATAGCCATTCTCGCAGCGTGCGCTATGCCAATGTCGGTACGTACTGCGTCTGCCAGTAGACTTGCCTTCTGGTTCCTTGAGCTGACGGCTTTGCAGCCGCCTGTACGTACCCGCGGTTCGCGGAGTATTTCTCCTCAGGCTGACGCTTTGCCACAGACTGCCTCTTCGTATATGACTGGCTCCTATGGTGAGGAATAAATATATTCTGCCCAGGCTTGAGGTGACTTACCACTGCACCACAGCTTAGGGCAGGAGGCAGCCTTCGTGAGTTGCCAATCATCCCTTGGCGATCGGCTTACCCGTACGCTCGTGCAGATATTCAACGCGGCGTCGTCACTTGCAAAAGTCGCCTATATTCTCTGTCGATACGTTCCTTTATTGGGCTTCCCTGTCAACATATGGGGCCAGGTCATCGACCACGACCACGACACATGTGTGCGCGCACATTTTGGGTTCAACCCCAGAACTCACATCGCTCACCGCCTCTATAGGAGAAGATATTCAGAGCACCGATGCTCATGGTCATGGGATACGTAAGTTTTCCGTCCGCAGCTGGCGCTCTCCAGAACTCACCTATACTCTCCGCAGAATGCGACAGCATCGTGTACGTGCAGCAGTGCTTATCCACCTTCGGGGCACTCGATCACAAGCTAAACGGAGCGTAAAGTCATCTTGATCCTGCGCATCTACGCGTTCACGAGCGGGAATCGCATCGTGGCGTCTATCCTCCTCTTCCTCGTCGCTGTGAACGCCGGGTATCTCGTCTGGGTGGTCTTTGTTCCCGCCATTCGTCAGTCCATTGTCCCTGGAAGCTGCTTAAAGGATGACTGACTTTCGCTGTGCAAAGTGAACCCCATCGGCCACGTTTGCGTACCAGTCGAAGCCGGCACCACGATACATATCAGTGTGAGCCCCTGAGCGCCTGCTGACTAGGAGACTGAGCTGAAAGCGCGTCTCAGGGTCTCTTCGTACGCAGATTTGTCCTGCTGAGACTGGGAGCAAACACTGATTGTGACCTCTCCAGCTCGGCTCGTTCCTCCTCGACTGTATCATAACCTCGACGTTCATCGCTGTGAGTAGAGATCGTGGGTATGTGAGCGCCCCTCACTGAATGTATCGACTCAGTATCTCTTCCGCGTGTATAAGCTCAAGTATACGCAAATGAGCGAGCTCACGCGGATGTTCATCCGAGAGGGCGCGGCGTATTTCCTCGCTATTTCCGCGATCAACCTTTTGAACGTCGCGTTCAACATGCAGCCATATGTTCCAATGGCGGACGTCAACGTTCCGTGGAGTCTACTGTTTCCCAATCTCCTCGTACGTTCCTAGTTGCTCAACTTCTACCAGGCGTCTGATCGCCCGTATAGGGTTGTCGTCTGTGAGTCGGATGAGGAACGACAGTATTCGCCAGCGTTACTCACTTTCACCTTCGCAGCGTGCTCAATCTACGTAGAGCAGCATTTTCAGACCGCGAGATTACGCTGACGACGTCCGGAGCGGTGTCGCTGTCATCAGAGGCCGAACAACGACGGATGGAGGTGCTGCGAGGTTTGGGATCTCGACATCGAGACGTGGAGCTATATCCGATGGGAGCTACGTTTGACGATACACATCATCAAAAGTAGTGTCAATGGACCCTGGATAGGACAACGTGCGATGGTGTGATGTGCGATTATGCAAGAGCCTCCAGCGCCAGGCTACTTCGGACTTGTATCGACCGTTGCTGTGACGGTGTCAGTGAATTG
This sequence comes from Exidia glandulosa HHB12029, assembly GCA_001632375.1. Lineage (NCBI taxonomy): Eukaryota > Fungi > Basidiomycota > Agaricomycetes > Auriculariales > Exidiaceae > Exidia > Exidia glandulosa. The sequence goes on along the minus strand of KV426047.1, from coordinate 20,208 downwards.
AATGAACATTGGGCCACCAATTTAGCAAGACTTTGGAGCGCCGCGCGGGAGCGTGAGTTTCAATCGGAGCTGAAGTCGCGTTTTGCAAGTTTTTTCCCCTCAACACCACCACTATCACTGCCAGCACTCACGCACAGGCGCGCGATGATCCTGTCGTATCGCCAACATACTTTACGAGACTCCTAGATAGCCCTCCCGCGCCGTGACTCTCCAGCCCCTGCGTCGATGAGAAATTCTGCTGCGCCTCTAGCAGGGGATTGCTGTCTGAACAACGATCCTTTCCTGACCAGCAACGCCGTCGGACGACCGTCTGGATGTCCGACCGCATCTCGCTCGACGCATGGGCGTAGTCACCTTATCGGCTTGGCGTGCGCTGCGCCATTCATCAACTCGATGAGCACAGTTCTCGATGTCGCTATCCTCGCATGCCCGGTGATGAAGACAGACACTGTAAGTACCTCAGTGGCGGCCTTGGCGTTCTGCATGTGAAGTGCTCGCCGGCCCGGGGCCGTTCTTTGACTTCGTTGGCTTTCTTCACCGACGTTCTGCCTGAGTTCGGGACCGCATGCTTCGCGCCCGCCAAGTCTTGACCTGGCTGTCGCTTCATACCGCCAACATCATCGACCGTATCCCCTCATCGACCAGAACATGCACACAGTCTCCTGCAATACGGACAAGCCCTCCTTATGACGACTCGGTGATACAATGTTTCGCTGAGACCGAGCGTAGCAGCTGTCAACGGACACATCATGATCGCCCGCATGGACGGACTACGAACCTGCATGTGGCTTCTACCTTCTGCACTATCTCGACGACATGCCATGCCTTCCAGATTTCTATGAGCATAGGATGCAAGAAGCTATAAGAAGGGCCACTCTTCGGGACTGTTTCTCCAGCTCACCTCGAGTCTCCCCGTCGTCGTACGCCCTCCGTCGTCATGCTGTCCTCCGCCCTCGTTGCTCTTGCTCTGTCTGTCTCTGGTGCCTTCGCGGCCCCTGGCCTGAGCCTCCAGCTCTCCGGCGCGAGCAGCTTCGCAGGCGTTAACGCAGCCGTCGTTACCGCGACGCTGACGAACACTGGCGACGAGACGCTCCGGCTCCTCAACCACCCCAACTCGGTGTTGTCGAAGGTGCCGACCAACACATTCGCCATTGCCAGCTCGACGGACCTCAAGACGCCCGCCTTCACTGGTGCGCTTGTGAAGTATGTTCCCGAGAAGGCGACGGCTTTCACGATCCTCGCACCGGGCCAGTCCGTCACTGTTGAGCACTCCTGTACGTCATTGTGTTGTTCGCCCTACACTTCCGCAGGGGCTGACCTGAATCACAGTGGCTGAAGCGTACGACTTCACGCGCAGCGGCGCCGGCACGTACAGTATCGAGCCGGCGTCGTCCGCGTTCCTCATCTCGACGGCGTCGGGCATCCAGGAGATCTACGCAGACACGCTCGCGCACACTGCCCGCATCAGCGGCACGCTCGCCGTCGAGCGCCCGGCGGTGTCGAAGCGTGCGACGTTCGTGGGCTGCTCGTCCTCGCGCCAGACGCTCATCAACACGGCCGCGACGAACGCGCAGTCGTACGCCGCCGAGTCGTATGCGTACCTCACGAACCACACTTCGTCGACGACGCGCTACACGACCTGGTTCGGCACGTACACCGACGCGCGCCACACGACCGTCACCACGCACTACTCGAACCTGAGCTCGCGCTCGTACGCGAGCTACACGTACGACTGCACGTGCACGGAAGACTACTACGCCTACACGTACAAGGCGCAGACGGGCAACATCTGGCTGTGCAACGTGTTCTGGCAGGCGCCTGCGACCGGCACTGACTCGAAGGCGGGCACGCTCGTGCATGAGTCGAGCCACTGGACTGCGACGGCGAACACGGACGACAATGCTTATGGTCAGTCCGCGGCGAAGAGCCTGGCGATCAGCAGCCCCACGCGCGCCATTGCCAACGCCGACAGCCACGAGTACTTTGCGGAGAACACGCCGGCACTGGCGTGAGGTATTGCCATTTCCCCATAGGTGCATGCGCGAGCTGTGACACCATTCTTGTAACAACGCCATGTCCCATGTACGCATTTCTTGATGCAATGCTACCAGGAATCAGGATGAAATGTTAAGAGAGACTAGACGGCGAGGCAGGTCGAGCCGGGACGAGGTGTCGCGAGCATGTGGAAGTTTAGGTTGGCATAGAACTGCAACGTTGTTCGGAGGGTGCGCCGCGAGAGATGCAAGCATGTCCCGTAGCGGTCCGAAGAGGCCAGTTATAAGTCGGTCCGCACACGCAAGGCTGCTGTTTGAGCGACTGCAGACAGGTCGAAAGCAGAGAGCAGTTGAGCAGGTGTCGATAAAGCCAATGTAGGATCAGAACAATCCAGAGATAGTCCAGAGCTAGTCATTGAGTATGCAGAAATAGTTTGTTCGAGAACAAGTCAAAGTCAAAAAATGCGACGGCAAACACCGGGCGAGGGCCAAGGCTGGGACCGGGTCGGGGAACGGTTCTTCATCGCGGACAGTGAGCACCGTTTGGAGCTCGTTGTCGCCAGCGATCAGCAGAGGTCTGTCTTACCGCGCTCTCGACTCTGCCGTCGCCCGACATGGCCCTGATCAACGCTCTAGCCTTTCGCCGTCGTCCAGGTCACTCTGCGCTGTCTCTGACTCGTCATGTCATTCCGCAACCCACCATACCCCCCGCCGCGTCGCTCGCGCTCTCGTTCGCCCCCAAGGGCTGGCTTCCAGGGCCCGCCGCCGTTTCCTGACACTGGCGCCTATCCTGATCGCCCACCACCGCCCGCCTGGGACGACCGCGACAGAGCCTGGGATCGCCGAGACTTTCGAGGTCGCAGCAGGAGCCCAGGATCGTACGACGACCGTGAGCAATTATGGTTGCGCAGCCCGCCGCCCGCTGACGCGTCTGCAGGTGATGGCCGCAAACGTCGCCGCTCACCGTCACCCTACGACCGCGGCGACAGATACGAGCCCCGTCCTCGCTACGCAGACGACTACGGTGCGTTGGTGCATGATTTGCGTCCTGAATCAAACTGTGCTGACGCGACGCAGACGCCCACACTCGGTCTCGAGGATATTCGCCGAACCGCCGCTTTGGCCCGCCCAACATGCGCGGCAGGCGCGAGTTCCCCGACCCATACCAGATGGACTCGCCCGCGAGCTTCAAGCAGTTCGCAGAGTGGTTCCGCCACACGTATCCCACACAAACGACAGAGGATGACATCGCGGACAAGATTGCTGCCGACGCAGCAGAGCAAAAGCCCAAGATGATGCGCGTGCGCTACGAAAAGTACAAGAAGGAGTTCCATTGCCGCCAGGTTTGACAGTGCGACATCGAGTGTGATCGTCAATTAACGCTTTGTCTAGGTTCAGACTCTGTATGAATACCACCGCAAATCGCCTTGGTTCTTGGAGCGCTACGACCCGGCACCGCAGTTTGAGAGTTTGCGCAAGCGAACGCGCAAACAGGGCTGGGGAGGCAAGCTTCAACAGTTCCTGGCGGACCTCGATGACGGCAAGTTCGACCCAAATCTCAACGCGCCGGACAGCAGTGCTCCCGTGGAGGGCGCAAACGGAGATGCGGCGGAACCTGGCTCGCCCTCCAAGGAAGAGGCCGATATCAAGGCTGAAGACGACCAGGCCTTCGACGAAGAGGTCAACGGCGATGAGAACGAGGGCAGGGGCGGAGACCGTGGCCGCCGCGGCGTCCAGCGCGGGGACGAGATCTCTATCTCGCCCGAGGGAAACGAGATCATGATTCGCACCATCCCGCCAGACATCGGCCGCTTAAAACTCGAAGATGTTTGTACTTCGCTTCAGCCTTACAGTCCACATCCTGAACGTCCGTTATTAGGCTCTAAAGACGATGTCAGGATTCATGTACATCGCTCTCGGCGAGCCGATGCAGAAGCGCAACTACTATCGAGCAGGCTGGGTCAGGTTCACTGACGAGACCGACATGGAGAAAGCCGTGGCCGACATTACTGAGCGTAAGGTAAGGACTTGTCACCTGTGCTCTGTAGGAACCGGACGCTAATACTGCTACAGATTGACGGGTTCAAGCTCCACGTCTCGCAAAGCACGCGCCCGTTCCTCACGCGCATCAAGTCGACACCTGAGATCGCAAGTCGGCCTGAGCGCATTGCAAAGGACTTGGAGAACGCGAAGATCCTGGCGTCTAAGTTGGAGGACGAGGCGCTCGAGCTGCGTCGCTGGAAGGAGAATGCTCTTCCTGCCGCAAGTGCCGGCGAGAACACAGAGCTGAAGTCTGAGGACGTGCCTATGTCCGACGTGGATGCAGAGCCCGAACCAACAGAGCGCGGCAGCGCAGCCGTCGAACAGCGTATTGCGAAACTCGTCGCGGACCTCCCGAAGCCGGAGGATGGAGACGCAGATGCTCAGGCAGCGTACGAGACTCAGAAGGTATATTTTATTCTCGCCGAGTCAGTCCATCAGCATGTTGACGCGTTCTCGTTCGTTCCCTGCGTCGTATTTAAAAACAAAGGCATCGATCGCGCTGGATCTGTACTTGGCCTACATGCGTGCGGCGTACAACACCTGTTACTACTGTGTCGCGACCGTCGACCACCTTGAAGAGCTGCACCGCAAGTGCGCAGGACATCGTCGAAAGCCGTTGTCTTCGAAGCCTGAGCAAGCTCCTGCCCCGGACGCCGTTGCGCCGGAGGACGCTGAGAAGGACAAGGAGTCTGGACGGGATCGCGAGCGCGAGCGTGAAGGACGCTGGCAAGATAAGAGTGGTACGTTCGTGCACTCTGAGAGACCCTGGTAACTGACTTGAAGCCAAGATGAGCAATGGGTCGAAAGACTCGATATGAGAATCGCTGCTGTGATCAACCGGGACAAGGTCGACCCTAAGGAGTATGGCGGCAAGGATCCCGACGAGTGCGTACTTCATGGCAGTAAATATGTCGAGGATGTACTGACTATTGCGCAGGGAGCTGAGTAAAGCTGTCGAACCTTACATCAAGCAGGAAGACGAGGGCAAGTTCCGCTGCAAGACGTGCACGAAGCTTTTCAAGGCCACCGCTTTCGTCGAGAAGCACATTGCGAACAAGCACTCCGAGTTGATCAAGCAGCTTGACGATGTACGCTCTACCTCCATACATTGTTTTTCTGCTCGGTAGCTCATACTCGATGCGCAGATCCCTATCTTCAATAGCTTCGCGCTGGACCCGCAGCGCATCCAGCCATACACTCGTGTTCCCGCGCCAATGGGTAACGGTCAGCCACTGGCATCTCAGGCGTTCGGGCTGCAAGGTCCCATCGCCGCTCCGCCCGACTTCAACAACCGCGGCCACCCTTACCAGATGCCGCCTCCGCAGTTCAATGGCGGACACGGGCCTGGTCCGCAGAACGGCGGCGGGCACATGGACGGTCCTCCACCGCCTCCTTATGGCGAGCGTCCTCCATACAACGACCGGCCGTACCGCGGACGACGGCAGAATAGCCCGCGCGGGGACAGATACTTCCCTCCAAGCGGTGGACCTGGCTTCGACGGGCTGCCCCCTAGGCCTTCGCTTGGCGCTGAGCCCATGCGCGGCGGACGGGGAGGAGGAGGCGGTGGCGGGCGCGGCGGCTACGGAGGTGGTGTGCCGCCTCCGCCTCCGCCAGACGCGAAGGAGGACCCTCGTGCAGCGGCTGGGCGGAAGGTCAGCTACCACGATATGGACGAGGTGGCGGAGGGCGATGTCGAGCTTATGTATTAAGCACCGCCTTCCTGTTCTTGACCCCTTCCTTGGTGTTTCGTTGCTCTTGGGTAGTCTTCATTTCCTTGTACTTTTGGCTTACACCTCCTGCATCTCGCACTGACCAACCACAATGAAATCAAACACCCCAGTCTCGCTGCAGACCACTGATCTCTGTTCAAAACACACGAAAAAGATCGTGCTGTGGTCATCCTAATCCGCTTTAGTAGCTGTACTTTTCGCCGCCGCCTTCTCCTTCTTCGCCTTCTTGATTTTATGTACCTCCTCGCGCTTGCCGAAGTCCGAGTCGTGCAGCTCCTGTGACATAGTCGTGCAATCGTCAGGACACAATCAGAGCTAAACCCCAAGTGTATGAAGCGCGACGCACCATGTTCGCAAGCCGCTTCGCTGCAAAGACAGCGTTCATGTTGTCGAGCACCTTCTCTTCGGACATCGACATTTCTTCCAACTTGGTCTCTGCGAGTGTCCAGGTCAGTCGTTAACGCGCAGGGCGAGCAAGTTGCGCACTGATTCGATCTTCAATCTTGAGGACTTTCTCTTCGTCCCGCTCCGTGACGAAGCTCACTGCAACACCACCCTTGCCCGCGCGCGCCGTACGACCGACACGATGCGTGTACTCCTCCGGCTCCTGCGGCATGTCCCAGTTGACCACAAGCGCAACGTCGTCGATATCGAGACCGCGAGCGCCGACATCGGTGCATACGAGCACCGGAACCACGTATGACTTGAACAGGTTGAGGTTGTTCAGGCGCTCGCGTTGCGTCAGACGCGAGTGCAGCGACGTCGAGCGGATCGAGAGCGTTTGCAGGAGCGCTGTTAGGTACGCGGCGCTGCGTGCGCGAGCAGTGAAGATGATCGTGGGCGGTGGTTGAACGATCGGTTCCACGTCAGACGCGCTCTTCGCTTTCGTCTTCGGTTTCTTGGCGGCACCTGCGGAGGATGACTTCTTGCCTTTCTTCGCAGGCTCGGGCGCAGCGCGCCGAAGGTGCACGGTCGATTCGGGTGGGTTGCGCAGGAGGTGGTAGAGGTAGACTTCGCGGACGTGCGAGGGGACGAGGATGTACAGCTGCGTGAGCGTTGACACGGTCTCAATGCCTTCCTCCGGCATGCGATGTACGAAGGGCGGCTCTTTGCCATGTTTTGGCGGCGCGGCGGCGAGTGCTTCGATTGCGGGCGTGAGCGTTGCGGTGAACAAGCAAGTCTGCCGTTCTTTCGGTATGGCATTCATCAGCACTGCAAGCTCAGGTGCGAATGTCTGCTGAAGTAGACGGTCGGCTTCGTCGAGTACCTACATAATATACGCGTCAGTAGATGGAGGGAAGGTGTGGAGACGGCGTACAAGAAACTTGACGCGGCTGAGGTCCCATTCGCCCGAGCTACTGTTCAGGTGGTCCACCATACGGCCAGGAGTAGCAATAACGACGTGCGGGCGGCGACAAAGCTCGATAGCCTGGGTCATCATGTCCATGCCACCGACGACGACAGCCGTACGGATTCCAAGCGTGCCGCCCAGCACAGCGAACTGATCCGCAATCTGGAACGCCAATTCTCTGTAGGAGAAATCAGTATGTCTATGCGTTATGCGACGGGCATGTATGCGTACCGTGTAGGTGTGAGTACGAGAGCGAATATCCCATACGGGTCGACGGCGAGTCGTTGCAGTATGGGAAGTGCAAAAGCTATCGTTTTACCAGAACCCGTCCTTGCGTTTCCTATACAATCCTTGCCTGTCCGAACGAGTAAAACGTTCTCAGTCTACGCAGTGCAGGGTAGTGACACAAGTGCTTACCTGCGAGTAAGGGCGGTATGCACGCAGCCTGAACGTCTGTCGGCTGCCGGATGGACATGGAAGACAGCGCAGTGATAAGTTGCTGGGAGACTCCAAGGGCTCCAAAGCCTGTGTTTTGCGCTGTCTTTGCTGGGCCGGTCGGTACAGGCGAGGATGCGCGCTTGGCCGCTATTCGCGCAGGTAAACGCGAAAAAGCAGATTCGTCGTCGTCGCTGTCCTCGTTGTTGGCAGGTATCGCTTTCGACAGAGCAGAGTCGTCCGAGTGGTAGTTGTCGTTGTCGTTGTCGTCGTCGTCGTCGTCCTCGGAAGTGGCGGCGCTGCGTGCCTCGACACTGGCAGCCTCGTCCTCGTCGTCGTATCGCGCCGTCAACTTCTGCCTCTTTCGTGGCGCGGATTCCGCCATGCGCATGAGGTCGTCTGCAGTTGGCGAGGGCGACTTGCGTTTGGTGCTCGCTTTCGCCATGGCTCGAGAAGGAATCGGGAACGAAAGGGGCTGGTCCGAGTCGGTCGGACTTTGCGACGCGACTCGCAAGTTTGCTCTCGACGATTGACTATCGAACAAGGGCTCGTCTCGCATAGAACTTCCCACAATTACATGAAACATCCTCGGGAGCTTCTCAACACGGCTCCATCTCACTTAGCTCAATATTGGACTCGAGAAACTCAACCCCTGGGCTGACGGTGAACCTGCGTTCAACGGGGATCCGCGCCTCGTTGGATATGCCGGTTTCTGATGATGCCGCGTAGCGTAGGTTGAGGACACTGTGGATCGACTCAGATATCATCCCTGTGGCAAGTAATAGTGCTCACAGTCGGCAAGCCTGACGAAGTCAGCGAAGTCGCGAATATTGTCTAACCACTCACCAAGAGATTCGGTAGTATAATGCTGGATATAGTCATTACATCAGCTACTGGTCTTACCACTGACATCCTGCGTACCTCCAGGGCACGTTAACATCGGCCAGTGGTACATATGGCCTGAAACGCAAGTCAATCTGAGGCAGGACGTGCAGGGCTTGCTGCGCGTGGGGCCACTGACTGCATATTGAACGCGACGTTGACAAGGTTGACGATGGAAATAGCGACAAAGTACGCTGCACCCTCGCGCGCAAACGTGCGCGTGAGATATCCCATTTGGGTGTACTTGAGCTTCGTCATCCGGATTAGACACTAGGACAACACTTGAGTGGTAGTGCCATGTCGTCGAGCTACCGCATCATCGACGCACCGTCAGGAACGTCACTGTGATGATACAGTCCAGCAGTAGTGAACCGAGCTGAAGACCGTTAGAGAACCAACCGTCTCCAGCGAGCACCATTCAACGCACGAAGATTCCCTAGATAGCTACGAGTTAGCCGCATCTATGCAGTTAATTGAATGCTGAGACGTACACTGATATGCCTCGTCGTACCGACTTCTACGGGGACGCATGCGCCACCAAGGGGATTCACTGCGCAGGTATCAGAGTACTGAAGCGTTGCCATGAGGGATCTCGGACTCACATACGGCGACAGCGAAGACAACCCACACGAGATACGCAGCAACGACCAGGAAGCACGCTATGAGTACAGCCGCCACGGCGCGATTCCCTCCCGTGAGAGCGTAGATACGCAGGATGAGTATCGCTGTAGTCATTCAACACTTCCGCCCCGAGTTCGGCACTGGAAGCGCACCAGCGGCGGTTCCCATCTATGCAAGTATCAGTGCATCAGCACGGAGAAAAGACTACTTAGAATCGGGATAAGGGAGCTTACGTGCGGGACGACTATCAGCATCGGGATGCGGAATATCCTCTCGCATAGGTCGTGATCGTGATCCACCACTTGGGCCCAAATGTTGACGGGAAATGCGAGGAGTGGCCAGTATCGACAGCAGATATATGCCACTTTCGCAGCGGACCGTGTACTGTGGAACACCTACACAGATTTAGCGGCAGAAGGTCCAAACTTGAAGAAGGGTACGGGCGCACGAAGTCGGCTTCTTGTCCGAAGCTGGGGCGAATGTGTGGTTATGAAGAGGAACGGAGCGATCAAGTAATGACAAACGGACCAGAGAAGCCAGTCGTAGACAAATAGCGCATCTGCGAGGGCGCGGTCAACTCCTCGTAGCCCTCTATCAGAGAGCAACGGCCGGAGTCTTACATGCGCCTGGGGAAGGAGGCATGAGCTACTTGTCGTAGTCTATAATATTGCTTGCACATACCAACATTTGCTTTAAGGAACTCTGCGACGCTTCAGAACATCGCTGGCTCCGAGTCCGAGATTGTACTCACATCTGCGCATAGCGTACGAAATCGAGCAGCAGCTTGATCTCCATCCGGCGGGGGTAGAAGACTTGTGGAACTAGGCACGCCTCCGAGTCCCTGCCTTGTTATATGCCAGCATTCCTGGCCCCAAGCTAGGGGCCGTCACAGAACATGACCGTTGACAGATATCCGCTCACTTGGGCTGCCGAAGTCCGCGCTCTTTACGACAACAGGCAAGCGAAGACGCGACAGGCACACAGGAGGTGGCTTGACAGTGACAGATGAGTTCTGCGCCGACGCTCGCAGCTCTCCACGACAGCGGGAATCACGTAAATTGTCCTCTGAACAGCGAAGTTGGGCTCGGCAGAAAGGGAAGGTATCCAAACAGCAGGAAGCCCAGCCGGCGTGAAGAATTCTGTGTTATGGTCCAGGTACGGTTGTGTTCCAGGCAGGCGTGGGAGAGATCATGTCCGACGAAAAGAAACGACAGTGCCGACATCGTAGACGCCAGGGTTGGTCGTGATCGTTCTCGCATGTACATATCGACGTGACCAAGACACAATCCTTGAGTAAGCGCTGTCGAGGGTTCGCCAAATTGCCTTGGTTCAATGGTACTTACCAACCTGAGCTGTGCTCACAAGTTTGGAGCAGCGAGGTGACAGCAAACGAATACAAAAGCTGCAGGCAGGTGCGCGTCCGCTAGAGACTAGCTTCCTGTGAAACGCGCTGCACCCTGGAAGTCCACTGTTGAGACAAGCGAAGAGGTGGCCGTCAGGGCGAGTGACGGGTAAGTAAACTAGATCAAAGCGGGACAAGGCAAAGCGCGTCGATGTCGGACTTGGACCGCGCCCGCAAAGTCCGAAACACTTGTACTTTCCACCCACTATGGCGCCGCCCATTCCGCCGCCGAGCGCAGGCACCGTCAAATTCTCGCACAGGCTACTCAAGACGGCGGTCGAGAACCCGTACGACACGTTCACGGCGCCGCAGTTCGACTCCTGGGTCGGCGACTTGACGTCGTCCATCCGCGCCGCACTCAACAACAAGTCGCGCGGCAAAGCACGGGACCCGCGCGAAGGCGCCGGTATCGCAGGTCTCAGACGCGAGCTCGAGTGGTCGCGCTCGAGTGACTCGTTGGACGTGGACCTGGACGACGCGCCGAATCTGAATGGCCACCACGCTCGTTCCGAAGAGCCCGCCGACGCGAACGGCAGCCCGTTCGTGCTCACGCCTCTCAGCGGCGTCGCGGAACTCGACCCGGAGCACGGCGATCCCGCTCAACAAGACGAGCCAGCCGCAGAAGAGGAGGACGAGGAAGAGCTGGGACCGGAGGACGATACATTCTACGGTCGATCGCGTCCAGACGACACCGCTGACGATGCGGGCGACGAATATCTTGACTTTGACGACATATATCCCACGAAGGGTACGAACTTATCTACCACATTCTGTCTCTAGAATCTCATGCCTGTAGCAGGCGTCGTTCGCCCTGAAACACGTTTGTGCTCAACGTGTACAGGATTCATTTCATACTCACGTGTTCTACAGGCGTATCTCCCCCTTGGCGTATAGAAGAAGACTCTGGACCAGCTGAGGAGCGACCACCTGTCGCGCAAGGAGGATTCTTTGAAGATGACGATGAGGCTGATCAGTATGCCTCGGGTGAATACGCGCAAGGTGTGATGTCCGGTCTCGTTCCTTACTGCATGCTAACGGAGGCGCAGTATATGAATATGGCGACCCGTACGACGAAGCGTACGATGAGCAGTACGACGAGGAAGAGTCAAAACGTTCGTGCTATAGTTCTGTTCACATTTGCCTCGCATTTAACTCTGATTCTGTAGCGTCGGCAGCGCAGGAGGTGTTCGAAATTGAGGACGACGACGACGAGCCGCAGCAGAAGCCCGTGTCTTATGCGCTCGACGACGAAGAGGAAGAGGAAGAAGGAGATGACGAACTTTTCGACGACGACAAGGAGAATGTTGCCGTCGCAGACTATCCACGACCGTCGCACCTGCAAAGCATCTTCTCGACTCGTACGCTCACGTCCATTCCTCGCGTGACGCAGCTCACCAGTACCTCAGAAGCACCCACCTCTAGTCTTCGTGACGGCTCCGGCACCCCGCAGTCATCGTCCGCCGCATCTACACCCGTCCCCTCTCCCTCGAAGCGTCCCGCTGCAGCAGAAATCATCACCATCGACGATGACGACGACGAAGATCTCCCCGCACTTCCCTCTGCACCCACACACACAGCTGCACCCTTCGCACAAAACACCCAGACCGAGATCGACCTCTTCTCTCTCTCAGAGGGCTACACCCACCCCCATCCTCTGGACTTCGATGTCACGAGCAGCAGTATCGGCGTGGACAATCTGAACACGGAGTACCCGGACGGCGCAGATCTTGAGAGTGCGATGGCAAGTCTTGCGGATGGGACCATGCTCAGCCTCGATCCGACAATGTTCACGCCTGTGCCGATCGATGAGTTCGCGCCTGTTACGACTATGGAGGAGGTCGAGTCGTTGCTCGCTGGGGGAGACGATGTGTTGGGTGCGGTCGGTGCGCCTGAGATGACGGACGTTGAGAAGGCTGCCACGTCGGATGTTGCCAGCGACGCAGCAACGCAGGTTGCACTCCCAGCGCACGACGTTTCGAGCCAGGTACGCACTCTAGACACATATTGAAGGAGGGAGTTGCTGAATGCTATGGTTGCAGCAATACGAGGAACTCGTGGATGCGATCGCAAAAGACGAAGACACCGAGGCGGATGTCGAAGAGAAGGATTACCGATTCAGCGAGGCGCCTTCCGAACTAACTCACAAGGCAGAGGAGATCGTAGTCCTTGACGAGGATCCCCCAACTCTCCAGGAGCCTGCTGCGGAACTGGACGACGCTGTGGAGGTGGTCGAGTCGTCTCCACCCACAGCTGCAGCTGCAGCTGCGATCGAACCCGAAGACGTCACCGTCACAGACGTCGATGCCGATGTCGAGCAACCCAGCGCCCAGACTACTGTCGAAGACAAGGTCGAGCCGGACGCACTCTTCATGCACCAGGGCGAGCATCTACATATGGCGTTACCCGGCGAGCGAATGAAGGAGGAGCCGGACAAGCGCCTCTCCCCACCTCCCCCGGCACACGAACCGCATCTACCTGTTGAACCTGCACACGAGCATGCACATGTGCCATTCCACTTCATGGTTCGCGGCGAGCAGGAAGGCGGGCGGAAGGACGCGGAGGAGGAGCCAAAGAAGCACGAGGCCGTTCCTTTACCTCTTAGCGGTGTCCCGGACGACGAGGTCGAGAAGTCACCCGTTGCATTGGAGATCTCTACAGAGGAGGCTGGGAATATGAGCGTGGAGGAGAAGAAGGCGCTGTTTGAGCGCGGGGACGTGGACCCGTTCAGTCTGATGGGTGACGACAGTCTCGTTGCTCCTGGTGCTGTCGAGAGTGGAGAGATCACCCCTCTGGAGGGTGAGGAGGAGGATGTGGAAGCGGATGCTGATGCTTCTGGTGAAGAGGACGAGACTGTGCCGACCGAGTGCGTAGTTTTCTTATGCATTGATCTTGCGTTGACGAGCAGCGATAGGGCGGTTGTACTAACCAGTGCTTCCACCTCTGATGCGGATGTGGCGATGGAGATATCTCAGCCTGCGGTTGAGGATCCTGTCGTAGAGTTCGTCTTTGTTTTTCCCTTTGCGGCGCCGTTCTTGGCTAACACTTCCAAGGTTTTCGGTCACGGAAGAAGCTGCTACCTTGTCGCAGAATGCATCTGAACCAGCCTCTGCTGATTTTGCGGATTTCGACCTCCCGGAATTGCAAGAGAGCATGACAGCGGAGGGTGCAACGTATACCGACCCCGAGCTCGTCGCCGCGGTTTCTGCAGAGGAGACACAGCCTGCATCCCAGACGCTCGAGGACGACGCGGGGTTGTCGTTGGTCATGGATGCGCCGTCAACGCTTGATACGCAGGAGATCCAGGCCGACGATACGTCGTCGACACCGACGCAGGCCGATGCGCGCAGTCCCCAACTGGAATTTGATACCCTCCCGCCTGCGATGACAGACATCCTCGGACTTCCCTCGCCTCTGGACGCTGGTCCGTCGTCTGCGACCACACCGGTTGCGGAGACGGAGGAGGCGACGCCTTCGCCGGGTGATGATGGCGCTTCCAAGACCCCATCCAAGTCGCGCAGAGCTCCCCGTGTCGCGCGGCCTGTTCTTCCAACTCGTTCAAGCACGCGACTTGCCCGTACCGCGTCGCAGACGACAGACATGACGCCGCCGACGACACGCGGACGACCACCGAATTCAGCGAGGAGTGAGGCGTCGAGTGTCAGCACCAGCTCTGTGGCTGACGGTGCTTCCTCTCGCGCGTCGAGCGTTGCCTCGACGTCGCAACGCGGCCGACGACGACAGCGTGAGATGGACACGTCCGCTCCAGCATCAAGAGAGTCAACTGTCCAACCTACGTCTCGCAAGGCGAAAGGTAAAGGGACGAAGCGCAAGCGCGACAATGAGGACGAAGCGGGGTCCAATGCAAATGGTGTGACGGCACCTCCGCAGGAGGATCAGCCTGACCAGCACATTGAATCGGGACCTCCTCGCCCACCACTGCTTCGCACGCAGACGTATCGACATTATCACGGGAAGCGGAACGGTGCTGCTGCTGACGCTGGGCCGACTTGGGCTTCCCTCAAGTGGAACTCTATCCTGCAGCCTACGCTTGCCTTTCTGCGCTTGAAACCTGGAGAAGGAGGCGCGTCATCGTCTACAGCCGTTCTAGAGCAGACGACTACTCCACTGCCCGAGCCTGAGAAAGCCCCTGCAGCCTCGGACGCACCTCAGGACGTTGCATCGGCGCCCGCAGAGCCCACGGCTACACCTGCTGATGCAGACGCAGTGACATCCGCGATTGAAGCTCTGCCGGAACCTGAAGTCGTCGTACCGCACATTGAGGACGTTGTCACCAATGGCGAGAGCTCTACCGCCGCACTTGCGGATCCCACAGCGCAGCAGCCGTCAACGGGGTCAACGCCGTTGCCGGTGTTGAGGCTCAACACGTCCCTCAAGCTGGATACACTGCCGTCCGCATTCAACTCGCCGTCACTCCAGTCTCCCGCCATTCCATCCGTACCCCCTCCAACGCCTGCAGTCGCCACCTCTTCTTCACACGCTCGTCGCCCGTCGTTCATGATCCAGGACTCATTCATACCAGAAAGCGGACACATGACGCGCTCGAATTGCCGCTTCCACAAAATATCCATCCCAGCTGCGCCAGGCAGTGACGACGTCGTACAGTTCCTTGCTCCAGCGTGCTCTATCACCAATCTCGAGCTCATGAAGCAGGAGGGCATCGTGGATTGTGGTTATGCGACGGACATCGACCACAGTCGGACGATCATCGACTTGGAGGTCGTCAGTAACGATGTGCTTCATGCACTACGACGTTTAGTCGGCCTAGAGATGTTGCGTGAAGGCGAAGTTGGGTTCGTCATACCGGAGGGAGAGACGGTCGAATCCCTGCGCGAGCGGATGCCCGACACGTCCGACAGTATCTTCCACCAGATACGCAAGCCCAACAAGAGCAAGGAGGATTCGAAGAGCGAGAGCGGCGCGCCACACAAGAAGCGCAAGCGCGCTCCGAGCCAGGCTCCGAGTCACGCGTCGACGCTGACTGACTTGTCCGATGAAGAAGGCGACAAGCTCGACACGCCAGCATCGCGCACCCGCTCGCGAGTGGATGCGTCGTCTCCGTTGTCGCCTCTGTCTTCGCCTGCAGAATCGCGAAGACGGAAACGCACGCGTCTAGACGATGAGGACGAGCACGAGGAGTACAAGCCGTCGGAGGTGGACCACGCTATCGAGGCCGAGGACGACGAGGAGGACTACAGTGTACTGACGTCTGCGCCGCGCAGCAAGAAACGGTCGCGCAACAAGACCTCGGGGACGACGCCTGCGGGATCTGAAGCCGCTCCCAGTCCTGCAGCTCCTCCGGAAGGAGAGACGGACGTCAATCACGCAGATGCAGCTTCGGCCCCATCTAGCAAAGCGCAGAAGAAGGCACCACGGCGAAAGTCACGCAAACGCAAGAGCGGCGTCGTGGATCCTGCCTTCAAGCCTGCTCCCGGCGATGCGACCGACTCAGGCGATGAGGAGCTTGAAGCCGCTGAGTCTAAAGCCGCCCCCAAGGGTAAACGAGGCAAGAAACGCGCTGCAGGAGAGGAGACCCCCGGAGGAGGAGCGGCAGACGATAATGCTGCCCCGTCTGCGAAAAAGCGACGGACTGCGTCTATTGCATCTGTGCCGTCTTAGAATCTACTGACTCGATTTGTACTTTTATCTTTGACTGCTGCTTTGATCTTGGAACCACTTCGTTGATGTGTCGAGCGGAGAAATAATGCGCGAAAGCGCCCGTGCGGAAGACGTGCCACACGGAAGCAAGCCGCTTGGACTTGAACACCAACCACCATGCCGCAGAACCCAGCGAGCGTGCCGACTTTCACGAGCACCTTTGCTGTTATGACTGCCAGCATTGCGCCGCGCCAGCTGGAGGACCATCTGTCGCCCATTGTGCGCTGCGAGGAGCTCTGGTTTTCTGACGGGAACGTCGTCCTCGCGCTCGTCCCGCCGTCCAACACGTCCTGCAGCACTCATGTCTATCGCGTTCACAAGTCTGTGTTGAGCTCTCTCTCGGACGTCTGGCGTGGCCTGTTCGCCCTGGCTCAGCCCGCGAGCGAGGCCGAGACATACGCCGACACGGAAGTGGTCCGCTTCTACGGCGATGACCCCGACGATATGTGCGAGTTTCTCCAGGTTGTGTATTGCCAGAGGTCCGTGCATCCTGCTTTTGTCCCCCAACTTCCCCTCTAAAGCGTGTCTAGGTATCTTCCCAGCTCGCAGTTGCAGGGATGGCGCACGACGGAGCGTGCGGTCGCCGGCCCGTTACGAATCGCGACGAAGTATGCTGTGACCTCCCTGCGAGAACGGATCGTGTCAATTCTGGAGGCCGACTGGCCGCTGACGCTGTCGGCGTGGAATGCAAACGAAAAGGTCCGTGGTCGAAGCGCCTTGCTATACCGCATTTGCTGACTGCCGTGGTTCCGCTGTTCTCAGGTTACACGCTCGCGCATGGAGACACTGGATCTACGTGAATGCTTCCCCGAGCCTGCATCCATAATCCGTCTCGCGCGCGATTGCAGTGTGCCGAGTATCCTTCCCGCGGCGTTCTACCATCTAAACGAGCTGTACCGCGAGGACGATTCGAAGCTCGAGCGCGAGAAGCGACAGTACGAACCGTCGCTCCTGAGTCTAGGGGACATGCACGCCCTTGTCGTGGGCCGTGAGGCCATGCGCTCCTTCCTGTGCAAGTGGCTTATGGAGGTGCCCATGCTCTATACGGGCGAGTCTGGTCCCGCGTGCGTCACGGCTGCGAACAGGGACGCAAGCACCGCAACGAGGAGATGCTGCGACGCGATCCAGCACTGGTGGCTCCGCGAGTTCATCGAACCCAGCTTGCAGCGCATCTTGTGGCCGATCGACCACCTCGAACTGTTCAACCGGGAACTGGAGCAGGATAACCGCATATGTCTGGTGTGCAAAGGCTGGCTGAGCGCGCAGTTCGTGCACGCGTGTAGCTTTATATGGCGTGCTCTACCGGAGTGGTTCCTTCTCGAGGAGAGTAGTACTTCGCAGTCTTGATTTTTGTCCGTGGTTGCTATCCTTTCTTTTTTTGGCCGTGTACACCTAGTCTTCACACTTTCGACAGCGCATTCTGTACCATATCATGCTAGCACGCGGTCAACATGCTCCGATTCGCAACTTTCTAGATCGCGAGCCTGTCCGAGGTGTACGCATTTCATATTAAGCTCTGTTCTGTGGGACGTGGTAGTTTCGGGATCGGAGCCGCGGACTCGGAGTGCAAAATGTCTTTGTCCCGCTCACCCTGCGATGCCGCCCTCATCCAGCGGCCGCTACATCTTGACTTCACTACCATGCATACGACTACCTCCACATCGGTGTGTCGTCCGCCTCTCGCCTTTGGAGCGTCCAGACTCAGACTGACCTGAAATACTTAACACAGACCCCTCGATTGGCAAGAAGAGAGGGTTCGGCGGTGTGATTCTGCACGGCCTCGCATCGTTCGGGTACGCGACGCGCGCGGTCATCGAGCGGGTGGCTGGAGACGGCTTGGCGGCTTTGAAGGGCGTCGGCGAACGCTTCTCGAGCCCCGTACCCAGCGACGTGCTCGAGATGAGCATTTGGGAGCTCGGCGCGGGTCCGGACGGCACAGTCGAGCTCGCGTTCGTCACGAAGAACTTGCGCATCGGCAAGATACGTCCTACCTCGCGCTTTCGCGCACTACATTACTGACGCATGAATTCTAGCCCGCGTTATCGAATGGGATTGCGTTCGTGAAGAAGGCGGAGAAGTCCAAGCTCTGAACGTGAAGCAGATGATGTTGGAGAGCGCTTCTGCGATTCCGAGTCGTCTCGTTTGGGACTTTTTGTCTGAAGATCACGTCCTCATCAGCAGTACAACATGTCGAATCTATCCTACAACACCTGGAATAAGAACTTCGTCGCTTACGCACATCTGGAACACTAGTAAGGCCAAGTCGAAGTATGCGTAGCTCGCAGTGTGCACACTTCACGCCTACATCCAAGCGCTAATCTGGCGCATTCCTTCGATGTAACGTAGGGTGCAGAGATACAACTATCGCCGCACTGTCTGACCATCCGTGACTAATGACGGAGGTACGGACGCGTGCGGCGAGAGGTCCCTGCGGCCGCGCCGTTGAGTTTATGGTGCTCGTACGCTTTAGTAGGTCGGCGGGTTGGGCGACATTGTCTGGAAAGTAGCGTCAACTAGTGATTAGAGAGCGGATGGCTGGTTTAATGGCGAAGGGGAGTGAAGAGATTAGATGGACGTATTGTTCCTGCCGTTCAGCTAGTGCTGCTCGTGCGAATTAGTGGTTGTGGCCGACGACGATGCCTGAGAGGGATTAGAGTATTAAGTGATTAGCGGGCGGTTGGATGGTTGGATTAGTGGCGAGATGGAAGAGAAGAGACCGAGCGGTGTTTCTAGTCGTGTCTGTGTGCGCGGCGTATAGCTTTCGAGCGCGTCAGCTCCGGGCCTGGGTCGGAGAGAGCGACCAGCGGCTGCGGGTTCGCGTCTGCCTCTTCGCGAGCGCGGCGACGGTGCTCGAGACTGGCGAGCGAGGAGCGGAAGATATTGGTCGCGTCGAGGTGCTCGTTCCTCAGGACTTCAAGTGTGAAGGCGGCGAGGGCCTTGGCGGACGCGGACTGGGGCATGGTTGCAGGCATGTTCTCGAAAGTGGGGGGGACTGGGGAGAGTTGTGAAAGTTGTTGTGGCCAAACAGAGGGCTCTCTTATTCCCCCGGATGCAAAACGGAATGGTGCAAGACGGTCGGGATCGAGGACTTCCGCATTGCGTCTCAGTCCAGCAAGCAGCACGGACGGCTACGGCGAGACGAGGCGAGGCAGCCGGGAGCCACGATTGCCGCATTGCAATCCAGTCCAGCATACGGGCTCGAGTACCCAGTTCCAATTCGCCCGTCGTCGCCAAGCTCGCCAGTGAAGGCTTGCAGAACCCCGACTAACCAACCGTCGTTGATAGCAAAGAGAGTAGAGCTCGAGAAATGCATCCTCGAATAGTGCGCAAGTAACTCGGGGCAGGGGTACACACCTGCCCGTCGCCGCACCGCCGACTAATGACGGAGGTACCGACGCGCGCGGCGAGAGGTGGAGATGTCCCTGACCCGCGTTATGATGCTCGTACGCATTAGTGAGGGAATGGTTGGCGATATTATCTGGGAATTTAGAGTGATTAGTGATTAAAGTGCGGTTGGATGAATTAGTGGCGAAATGAAGGAAGAGTAGAGATCAAGCCGTGTTTCTAGTCGTGTCTGTGTGCGCGTCGGATCGCTTTCGAGCGCGTCAGCTCCGGGCCTGGGTCAGAGAACGTTACCAGCGGTTGCGGATTCGCGTCTGCCTCTTCGCGAGCGCGGAGACGATGCTCGAGACTGGCGAGCGAAGACCTAAAAATGTTCGTCGCATCCAGTTGCTCGTTCCTCAAGACTTCGAGAGTGAAAGCG
Source organism: Exidia glandulosa HHB12029 (assembly GCA_001632375.1). NCBI lineage: Eukaryota > Fungi > Basidiomycota > Agaricomycetes > Auriculariales > Exidiaceae > Exidia > Exidia glandulosa. The sequence goes on along the minus strand of KV426047.1, from coordinate 311 downwards.
GCGAGGGCCTTGGCGGACGCGGACTGGGGGATTACGGCGGGCATATCTCGAAAGTGAGGGGACTGGGAAGAGTTGTGAAAGTTGTTGTGGCCAAACAGAGGCCTCTCTTATTCCCCCGGATGCTAAACGGAATGGAGCAAGACAATCGGGAGCGAGGACTTCCGCATTGCATCTCAGTCCAGCGTACCCGTCGGGAGGCTCGCCAGTAGAGTTGTCAAGAGTTATGGGCAAGCCTGCACTATGTCCGGACCGTGGGAACTTTCCATCCCGATTTGGGTGACCAGCTCGAGTTCCATCTGGCATCCCAATTC
>KV426046.1:72117-118221 GCA_001632375.1 Exidia glandulosa HHB12029 | reverse complement strand
GCGCGGACAGAATACCGGTAAGGCCGTGCGTAACCACGGTCTTACACGGCTTTAGCACCGCTAACGGGCAGAGTGCCCGACAACGGTGCTATGTCCGCAGTAGTACGCGCACTGGCGCGTACTTTCGTCCGAGGCTCACAGCCTCGGAGCAGCAGTATAAAAGGAGACTCGTTTTGTACATAGAGTCCCCAGCTTTTCTAACACGGAGACGTTACTCATTCTATTATCCACCGAGTGATTAACCACTCTAAGGAAAGCTTTCTCGTACTAGTCCCTGACTATAGGTAAGTCGACTCAGATTTCTATTGGCAAATAGCAATCATGTACAGCGTCCACTATTCCCATAGTTGCGGACTTTACAAAGAAGTGGCAGAAGATAAACTCGCGTTGCAGCTCGCCGCTCCTACTCCTGCTCAAGACCCACGCCGGGACTCTGTAACACATAAAAGTGGGCGCCGTGCTCGAGACGAACGCTCGGCATCGCCCGCTCGACACCGCGAACGCGACGAGTCACACCGCCGACGACATTCGCGCTCGCGCTCCCGTTCACCGTCACACCGCAAACATCGGTCTCGACGAGAAGATGGCAAGCAACGCGACGAAGATTCTAGACGACGCGTCAAGATCGAGTCCCCTTCATGACGCTGGTCGTAACTCGGCGTTCTCCTGTACAAAAGGATACACCTCTTGGCCTGCCGCCACTGTACTCAACCCCATGAACTGGTACTGTCTACCCATCCCCATTGGTCCCATATCCACCAGCCGTCCAGCTGCCTTCATCATTCTTGTCTGGTCGGCGGGGTTTGTGGTGTTTGCCAGCGTCTGCTTGAGCCGCATTTCGAGCCCCATGCGACCCAAGAAAGTGGCTTGGTTGATAAGGCCATGCACTGTAGCTATAGGAGTGTGACCCTGGTGAGGCCATAATTCGTATAAATGGGGTATTTGACGAACCGATGCCTTCTACCGCTTCTCGCAAGAGAGCAAAGTCGACGTTGCTCGTCAAGTCCGTCTGACCAGGCTCGTGGAAGACGTCGACAAGTTTGTGCTTCTGGAAAGCCTGTAGCATGCATCGTCTAAGCAAACGAACTTTCTTTCGGGTTCGTAAGACGCACTCGGACTGAATCACTGAAGAATCTCGCGTCGCCGTAGTCCACGAAGAGTGCTGCACCGTGCGACGGCTTGCCTTCGCCATTGCTCGATATGAACTGCGCGATCTTCTTCGAAAGGTCGTACCCGCGCGGGGAGACCTCTATGCGGGTTCCGGCAGGGATATTTGAGGTTGAATATCGAGGTGATATGGTAGAGAGCTTGTTGGCAAGCAAGGAAGGCCCCGAGAGCACGTAACGGAACCTAGTGCTGCAGTCGACGTAAGCGAGGGCATCGACGCGCGCTGTACGTGACCACAATACCTGTCGACGAGGTTCTGCGAATTCACGAGATATTGGTCTTCGCCTGACCGAGACGCAGGCGATGCTCCCACAAGGACTTCTTGCCAGCCAGACGCTGTTTTCTATGCAGCGTTCAGCATACGGCGCGTCAACAGCGAATGAGCGAACCTCGATTAAATGCACAGGTAATGCGTCGAAGAACTCGTGCGCGATGACAACAGCGAAATCTTCGCTTCTGTGTAATGCTCAGCAGAGCATTAGTAGCTTACTAGAGTACGTACTGCGGTACATCGTCGAACGTCGACCACCATCGTATGGGCACATCTGAAGCTCCAGCCATTCGTTCCGTCAACGTTGCTTTCTGGATGTCTGCGAGCGTTGCACTCGTCTCGACGAGATCTACTGCGGCAAGCTTGTCCCTGATACGGGGAATGGAGCGGAATGTCTGCACCCTATGAACCCAGTACTAACGCAATACAGCACTGCCGCTCACCTGAACGATGTCGCCAACAAGCGTGCCTCGTCCCGGCCCGAGTTCAATTACGCGCAGACGCGGAAGGGTAGGATATTGTTGCCAGAGTGAGAGAAACCATATTGCGATCAACTGCAGAGCGCGTATGAGCTGCGTCCAGACAGAGTCGGCTGAACGCACCTGGCCAAAATGCTGGCTGATTTCGGGGCTGGTGACAAAATCCCCTCGAGCGCCCACAATCTCAGTGTTTGCGGTGTTCTTGCCCGCGTAATATCCCTCGGTTGGGTGCTGGAGACAGAGTTCCATGTACTTTGCGAACGAGATAGGACCCGTCGCCTGGTATACGCGTTAATTTACGTGTCTGGTAGCACAGAGCGCATACAGTTATCGAGCGCGCGATGTCGCGCTCCAATTTGGTCGAGAAAACGCGCGCAGGTCGTAGGGAACGCGCATGGCGGACGATGGTCGGGAGAGAGCGTCGGAGCATGCTTCCGCGTCTTGGCTTCCGTCCACTCAGTATGGCCCGCTCACGCCGCGTCCTGGTCGACATGAGCGCCGGTCACCAGCTCGAAACTCTACTTCTCCCACCCCCAAACCCTACACCAGATTCTAGTCGTCTGGCCGTGTTGCTGCATCCCTGGAGCTGGCTGGGCGGACGGATGAATGACCCGCACGTTCGCTCGTTCCTGGTCGACGTCAGCGGCTGATTATCTGCGCTAGCGTGCTCGCATCTCTTGTACAGCCGCTGCACGAGGAGAACTACCATGTCCTGTTGTTCAATTCTCGCGGTGTCGGCCAGTCCACTGGGCGCGCTACCTGGACCGGGAACGGCGAGAGCGACGATTTGCAGGAGCTCGTGCGCAAGACTATCTCTGAGCGCCTGTCTGGTGTTCAACGCCTGCTCGTCGTCGGCAAGCACTGTCGGTCTTCAGGTTCTTCGAGCGCTCTGATACAGCCGCAGGCTACTCCCATGGCTCTATGATCGCTTCCCGTCTTCCACTGCAGACAAACGTGACGACCAGCCACATACTCCTCAGCTACCCGCTTTCATATCGGCCCTTTCTGTCCCTGTTCTCTTCGAGTGCCTACCAAACTGCACTGTCAGCGCTGGTCCGAAACCCACAGTCCGACGTCCTCATTGTGCACGGGGATAGCGATGACTTCACCGGAATCAGCAAGTATAACGCGTGGGCAGCAACATTACAGGCAGAAGCGAAGGGAAAGCTTCGGGTCGAAGTTGTCCCCGAAGCTGGGCATTTCTGGGCTGGCGCGTCTATGGACAGACTCGAAGACGTCGTAAAGCAATGGCTTCGGCGCACAACTGCGTGACAATGCGGCAACTGCGTACTGTGCGCACACCTGTATATCAGCTTGTATATTGTGTACCCAATGACCCGACTACTCGGTTTCGAGGTCCCACAAGCCCATGCGTCGGCTTTCATCTACGTTCAGCAGTGTCTCCTTCTCATAACGGGCCGTGTGGCCGTGATACAGCACAGATTGAACGACGGTGCATCTACTCTGAGTACACTTTCTCAAGCTTTCCGGGAAACGCATATCCCGCCGTCTCGCGTGCGCGGTCGAGGACCTCCATGACTGCCAGACTTTCCTCAAGGGTGTACTCATCAGCCTCGAGCTTTCCATCCCGCAGCGCGCGCGCACACGCATCCGCCTCCCAGAAGAGTCCCTGGCCAGGAACAGGAAACGTCTTCTTGACTGGCTCTTTGCCTTTGAGTTGCAGGATGTACGTCTCCGGGCGGTATGGTGGCCACTCGACGAGGAGGTCTCCCTGCGCGCGATGATTTCGGTCAGCACGCTCGGCAAGACGGCTTGAACGTACCTTCTCGCCCTGAATCGCGACACAGTACGCGCGCGGTGTCTGTACGGACAAGCTACAACTCGCCGTCCCGACCGCCTGACTCTCGCCATTATCCCACACCATACTAACGCTCGTATACTCGTCCACATCGTACCCGCGCGCCTTCAATATAGTCCCCCTAACCTCGCTGGGGCCTTTCCGCCCATTCTGCTCGTACAGAGCAATGAAGTTCCACGTGATGGGGTACACCCCGAGGTCGAGCAGCGCGCCGCCGCCGAGCTCGGGTTTGAACAGCCTGTGCTCCGGCGAGGGGTCGAAGAGACGCGAGAAGTCGCCCCATACGCGTTGGATGGGGCCTAGGACGCGCTCTGTGTGGAGGAGACGCACGATCTCGCGCGTGATGGGGAAGAAGCGCGTCCAGACGGCCTCCATGAGGAACAGCTTGCGCTCGCGCGCGAGACGGATGAGATGTGCGGTCTGCTTCGCGTTTATCGTGACTTGGAGCCGTTCTCAGCCTTGGACGCGTCTGAGCTCAATGGCGCCTACGTACATGGTTTCTGCGTTGTGCTCATGAGCGCAAGAATGAAGTTCAGATGCAGAAACGCACTTCGCAGCAGACGTGCTTCCCTGCGCGCAGGGCCTCAAGCACATTATCGTAGTGGTGCGACTGCGGCGACGCGACGTATACGATCTGGACGTCTGGATCTTGCAACACCTCCGCGTAGCTGCCGTATGCCCGAGTCGTATTCTTGTCGGCCTCGACGAACTCGATGAACTGTTCCGCGGACGCCTTGGAGCTCGAAGATCCAATGGCGACGACTTTGTGCTTCACGTCCGTGACGTCGCGGGTACTAGGATCGAGCAGTAAGTCCTTCACGAATAGCTTTGCGATGCCGCCCTGCGAGCCGGCGTATACATTAGCACAAGTTCGTAAGTATGCGCACAAGCTCACCGTTGCGAGAATGCCCCACTTGAGCTCGTACGGTGCTGCCATGGTAAGGACGAAAGGCAGTCAGAGCGGGTGTGCGGCCCATCGGCCCGCGATCTAGGGGTCTCGTGCGCATACAGTCTCCGTGCAGTCTTATCTGATAATCTAACCATGGGAGCATTCTGTCAATCTGCTGCTCCCCTGGTCAGCAGGTCGCTCAACGCAAAACCCGACTCTAATCACGCGATTTGGAACAAGTGCTGCGGTGAGCGTGGGGAATGTGCGTGTCATAGCAAGCAAGCAAGCAAAACGACGAGGTGGAAACAAAAAAGAAGAATACGATACATGTTGGCCAGCACTGAGCAATGGCGCTTTAGATCCTTATGACCGGGTCATGTCGAGTGAGTCATGAATTATTACTTGGGCCCTGCGGCCGCGGCGCCCGAAGCCCCCTTTTGCTCTTCGGCGCTTGTCTAACGGTTGGGTCGCCTGGGCCCCTAGTTGACCTTTTTGGCGTTGACAACCTCGCGCAGCGGGTCGTCCTTGGGGTCCGGGTGCTTGTACGAGCCGCCGTACTTGTCGGCCCATGTGAAGTACTGGCCGTAGTTGCACGTGAAGTAGAGATGGTGCAGCGTATGGTGCGCGGGGCCGTTGATGTAGTGCTCCAGCGGGTGGCCGGTCACCATGTCCGAGTCGTGAATCTAGACAGCGTCAGCACTAAACAACGCCAGACATGAAGGTAGGGACGCACGAAGATCGACCAGAAGTTGACGGCGACGAAGAGCGCGAGATACGCTATGCGATGCATCGGGAAGAGGAAGACGAATGCATGGTAGGGCACGCTCTGCAGGTAGCCGTCGACGGGGTGGAACGCGTGGGACGCGAACGGCGTGGGAACTAGAGGGAATCTTAGCATCGCGTTGGGTAGACACATGACAACGACCTACCGCGCCATAAGTGGTGCGGCTTGTGGAAGGTCTTGTAGAGCAGCGGGTGGTGGAGGATCCGGTGAACCCAGTAAATGGCATAATCCGTGAAGACGAGGAAACTGGAGACGCTTTAGAACTGTGCAACAAGAAGCAGGTAGCACGCACAAGACAAGAGAGAAGACGAGGTACGCCCAGCCGTACTCGTCGACGTTCTCGTATAGCCTGCTGTATCCTCTGACCTCGCCGAGGAACCAGGGCAGGGTGAGGAGTGTGATGCCAGGGAACGCCCTGAGCGCGCTCTGGATCTCGAGCTTGACCTGGTTCTTGAGGAACCTCGGGTGGCGCATCATCTGGTGGTCGAAGATGAAGTAGTACGAGGCGGTCGCGAACAGGAAGTAGAGCACATGGATGCCGACGAGCGTGAAGACGCTCAAGCTGAGGAGCTGGCGCGGGATGTGGTCACGCGGCCAGGCTGACGCGGGCAGAGTGCCGTTGAGGGCAGACTGGTTGTGGGCGGGCAGGACGGCGGCGTAGGCCTTGTCGAGCACGAGGTCGTCGAGCGTGGAGAGGACAAAGTCCATTGGGGGCAGGGAGGTGGACAGAGGCAAGGAGCGCGGGCTGAGACAAGGGCCAGAGCGGCGGCGAGCCAGCGGACCTCTGCCCAAAAATCGTTCGACATGGCTTGATCATACGGACACCATGGCCGAAAACGCCGCGCGCGACCTCCGACAAGACCGGCACGCCCCGCTTCTCGCCAGGCTGGCATGCGACCGCGATGAACCCTCAGCGAATGCGGGCTATCAAGCTCTACAAAGAGCTCATGTTTCTGGGACGAAATTATCCAGATGCATCGTACGTGCGCGCGATTCTTTCCTCGTCAGCGTCTGAGCCCGCTCAGTTACGACTTCAACGGGCGCATGCGCAGGCTGTTCGAGAAGAACAAGAGCCTGACAGACCCAGAGGAAATCGAAAAGGCCATCCAGCTCGGCGAGTTCATCAGGAACGGTGCGCACACGCGCGACCGCCCAACTCGCGCTCACATCCCAATACAGAGACGCTGGCGCTCTACTCTCTACGAAAATACAGGCATCTGCGACGCTCATACCCGCCTTCAGACCCATAGCGCGTCGCCGTCGCCCGTGTACCATAGACATCTGTATCTCCGTACCCGTGTAATGCTATCACCGCTCTGAGTGAACGGGGTGCTTGTCGTGACGGACATCGCGTCGCAATCGCGTGTCCCGGCTTCTGCCACACCGTCACTTGGACTCAACTCTCCACTTGGAATCTCGCAGCGATGGACTTGCTCGACAGCATGCTCGACCTCATGCGTCGACTGCCCCCGACGCAGATAGAGGACAACGTCTCCACGCTCGTCCAGATCTGCCCAGACTACGCAGACGACCTCCTGGGCAGCGTCGACCAGCCGCTCAAGCTGCGGACTGACGCTACCAACGGCAAGGAGTATCTCGTTTGTGACTACAATCGCGACGGCGAGTCCTACAGGTCTGTCGCGCTCTGGACGTCGTGAGCTGTGTTGAACGAGCGCGCCCAGATCGCCGTGGAGCAACGAGTACGACCCGCCGCTCGACGATGGCACCAAGCCGTCCCCGCGACTGCGCAAGCTCGAAACCGCAGCGAACGAAGCGTTCAACACGTATCGCGATATGTGCGCCGTATACCTCAACGTGCCGTTCTGTGTGCTGAAGCGAGTTACGCAGGTACTTCGAGGGCGGCGTCTCCTCCGTCTATCTCTGGGATCTCGAACACGACGGCGGCTTTGCGGGCGTCGTTCTGCTCAAGAAGAGTCAGTTCGCTATTTATCCGTACGTTACCTAGCTCTGACGCGTTCATAGCTCTGCCAGGCTCGTCGGGTTCGTGGGACTCGATCCACGTCTTCGAGGCGTCCGAACGCGGCCGTACCGCGCACTACAAACTCACCTCGACCGTCATGCTGCACCTCGTCGCCTCTCCCAAACCCATACCATCTACAAACCCGAAAGACAACATCCCGCCAGCGCCGACGGACGGCGAGAGCGAGATCACGCTCTCGGGCAGCATGACGCGCCAGACAGAGCAGGACATGCCGCTCGCAGACGCACTGAGCCACGTCGCCAACGTCGGACGCACGGTCGAGGACATGGAGATCAAGATGCGCAATCTCCTCCAGGAAGTTTACTTCGGCAAGACCAAGGACGTCGTGTTTGACCTCCGCAGCACTACGAGTCTCGCGACCCAACGCCAGCAACGGGCCCTCCAGCGCGAGCTTGTTGGCCTCATGAAGAAGTAATGCAGGCACCCCGGGTTTCTCTTGATACAATGTACAGATACATATACACCTCCTGGCTCGCTTTCATACATGCATGGGCTTCTATCGCAAAGTCGCGTCCGCGATGGGGTTCGCGTGTATCTGTACCTGCGGAACGTGTTATTTCGTACTGATGTCGAAGTAGGAGAGGCGCACCCGCTCTAAGCGAATCTCCTTGAGCGGTCTGTTCTTCTCCGTCACCGGGGCGCGCTCCATCGCGTCCAACGTGCTATCCGCGCCGTCAATCACCCTACGCGTCATTCAGCGACAGCAGTAGCGCGCTCGACGAAGGAATACATACCGGCCAAAGATAGTGTACTTGCCGTCAAGGTGCGGTTGCTTCGCGTACGTGATGAAGAACTGACTCTTGTTCGTGTCCGGGCCCGCGTTGGCCATCGCGACGATCCCACGCGCGTTGAACTGCAGTGACAGAGTTCAGTATCAGTAACTAAAACTAAAAGCCCACCTGGATTCTGAGTCTGAGTCTGTTCGCGCACCTTCAACGTGCTCCGAACCTCGTCCTCGAACGGCCGTCCCCAGATACTCTGCCCGCCTTTGCCTGTGCCGGTCGGGTCACCAGTCTGGATCATAAAGCCCTTGATATTCCTATATACGCGTCGGTTGGAAGAGAATAATGCAGCTGGCGTGACACGGACCGGTGGAAAAGACAGTTGTCGTAGGAGCCGCTTGCTGCGAGCGCGAGGAAGTTCTACAGCGCAGGTCAGTAACGAACGCTTGATTGTGAGCTTGAACACAGACGCACCTCACAGGCCTTGGGCGTGCTTTCGCAGAACAGCTCGATCTGGAAGTCGCACTGTCAGAATTTGAACGCGAAACGAGACGCGAACAGCCAGATTCGGACGCGCCTTGATCTCGCCCAAGGTTGTATGAAGCGTGACGGACTGTACATGTGGGTGAGTTTCGTGGGCGGCATTCGAGTAAAGCGGCAGACCATGTGAAGCACACAACGCGTTTTGCGGATGTGGACGAAAGCAAGAAGCGGAGATTGCGGCCTTCGTTTCCGGTGGCGCGAATCGTTTGCTGTCGCGCCAGCTTCCTTGCGTTCCGCGCACGTTTGCACCGCACACCTAAAGTCTGCCAGCCATCCACGGCACGTCCTTCAAGCTATCTACCTCGTCTGCGCAGTGACGAACGCCCGCCCCGTACACGCTGGCGAGAAGATCATCTAGTACTCCGTCTATGCCCACGCCGGCCCGCACGACGTTGCACCTCTTGCGTTTGAGCACGTTGCGATTGGATTATCACTGGGCCCTGCTCCGAGCTCGTCATGACGTGCGCTGCAAACGCACACCGGAGAAACTCATGTTCTTTGATTGGATCGCGCCGTCGACGAGCAGCGCTTTGAATGGACATTCGCACTCACGTGCGCAGGCGCACGGTCAACTAGTCGGCGTGACACCGTCGTCGGTGCGCATGCCAAGAATGGACTATGCAAAGCGGGAGAGCTATGATTGTACGGTTAGACAAGTGGAAAACAAGACGGAGAGCGACATGGGCGGATGTTAGATTACAGCAGCTCGCTCGGCGTAAGACTACTTCTTCGCACGACGCTTGACCTCATCGTCCTTGCAAGGGTGCAACATGATCTTGTTCGGGTGGCCCGCGACCATACCCGAGTGGCCCTTGCTCCAGTCGTACGACACCGCGTACGCGAAGATGTTCCCGTTGCGGTTGAAGCACGTAGCCGAGATCGGGCCCGGCGCGGCGTCGAACGCTGGTGGTGGGGCGCGTTAGACCGACAAAGACGAGACGAGAAAGAAAGAAAGAACGAACGCTTAATCCGTGAGCGCGCGTCCTTGTCCCAGAAGTTGATCGTCCCGTCCGCGCCTGCGGTGCTGAACGTGCCGTAGCCCTGGTGGAAGCTGATGTCGTTCACGGAGTAGACGAGCGTCTGGTCCTTTGCCTGGTCTTTTCGATGGCACTTGAACGAAAAGTTCGAACTGTATGGCGAATGTGCAGTCAGTTGCTTGTTCCAGAGGATGTTGGGACAGTTTACGCGCCTGCTATCCTTGTCTTCGACGTATCTGGAGTCGCGTGAACAGAGGCCAGGAATAACAGTGACGCAGGAACGTACTGGATGGCGACACGACCTTCGATACTACCCACTGCAAACCCGTTGGCGGCAGGGAAGCAGCTGACGACGCGTGTTTGCCATTTTAGCGGGGAGACTATTTGCTGCATGGGGGGTCAAAGAAGGCTTCGACGCGTCTGGAATAGCAACATACTCGGTAGGGCGTGCTTGGATTGGAGAGGTTGAAGATTTGGATATGACGCTCTGCAGTCCCGACGACCATGAGAGGATATTGGACGTCTAGTGTGTAACAGCGTTCTGGCAGGTTGACTGTCGCGACCGGGTTTGGCGTGCGCAGATCCCAATACTGTAACGATATTGTTAGTCAAAGGTGTTACTCTCGAGAACACGAACCTTCAAGGTCTTGTCCCAGCTGCCTGTGACAAGAATGCCGCCTGTGGGTGCCTCGATCCACTTTACGCATTTTATGGGCGCGTCGTGCTGGGCGACCTGGCTCGACTGGCCCGTGGAGACGTCGAAGGCGCGGCCAGCCTTGTCAGCGCCGCCCGAGAAGAGTTTGTTGCCGTCCTGGGGTCGGTGAGCACGGTGGCGGGGCTGCGGGAGTTGGCGAGACGTACCTTGTTCCAGCACACGCTGAGCACGGGCGCCTCGTGCTGGTACATGGCCTTTCCCTGCGTCTGCCCCGACGCGGTAACCTCGTATATTCGCACCTGCCACAAATCGGTCATGCGCTCCCGGCATACGTCGCCACCCACACCCACCTGGTTGTTCCACGAGCCCACAGCGAGATAGTCGGCCACCGGACAGAACGCCATCGACGAGATAGAGTCATCGGGCGCGTCGGCGACCTCGATGTCGGGCTGCGTCGCGTTGCTCGCCGCGGCCAGCGAGCTCGACGCCGCGTTGTTGTTGCCAAAGAACGACATTGTCCGTGAAAGCGGAAGCTCGGAAGCAAAGTCCAACAAGTGACAACCGTAATTCGCCGCGACGCGACAATACCCCGCTGCGTCGAGGTTTCCCCAGCCAGCGACGTGGCCATGCAGCCAATCGCGACTCTCTTAAATTGCCCCACAAGGCCCCGCATCTCACTCGTCTCGCGATCGCGCCCAACATGCGTCTCTCTCTCGCCGTCGCCGCCGTCGCGGCCTACGCGCGGTTTGGTGCGTCTTGTCGTCTTGCACGACGCGTCTCTCGTCGTCTCACGCGACTCTTCTGTCTCCAGCCCTCGCACAGAGCACCCAGTTCTGTGACTCTGGCGCCGGTAACCTCTGCTTCCAGTCCTTCACGGATCCCGTCCATGGTGCGTCCCGGCCGTGCTACTCGATGGCTCGAAAGCTCACCTCCCTTTCCCAGGCATCTCTTTCCGTATGGTCTTCCCGACGAGCACGACGGCGACAGAGTTCATCGGCGAGATTGAGGCTCCCACGGGCGTGGCGTGGTGCGTCCGACGCACTCCTCATCGCGAAGTGCAAGAAACTAAGTCTATTCCGTAGGGCTGGTCTTGCTCTCGGCGGTGGCATGTTGAACAACCCTCTGCTTATGGCATGGCCCAACAATGGCGCTCTCGTTACAACGGCCCGCATCGCAGCGGGATACGTCCAGCCAACGGCGTACACTGGCCTCACCCTTACAACCATCGCCGGTTCGTCGCACGTCAACAGCACCGGATGGAAGTGGTAGGTCACTCTAGGCGTTTCCTCAGTCAAGGCGCTTATGATGATCGTCAGGACCTTCCGCTGCCAGAACTGCACGTCTTGGTCCGGAGGCTCCTTCGATCCCAACGGCACTCCGGTCATGGTGAGCGCTCTCGATGCGAATCCTATATAATCAGCGCTTACCTTGATTCCCAGGCCTGGGCGTATGGCGCGACCCCGGTGTTTACGCCCGCGGACCCCAACAGCAACTTTGCTCAACACGATGACTGTGCGTCAATTCGTTGAAATCCCCTCTCCTTGTCCTCACCATGCGTCTGTCAGTCGGATTCTGGGGTATGGTCACGTCCGCCGCGCATGACGCGAACTACCAGTCCTTCTTGAACGGCGGTGGCGGCACGACCACAGCTCCGCCGACATCCACGACCACTACCACGAGCGCCACATCTACCCCGACGCTCCCGCCCGCGCAAGCGACTCCTTACGACTATATCATTGTCGGTGCTGGTGCTGGAGGCATCGTCGCTGCGGACAAGCTCTCGCAGGCTGGCAAGAAGGTTCTCCTCATCGAGCGTGGTGGTCCCTCGACTGCTGAGACCGGCGGAAACAACATTCCCCCGTGGGCGAAGGGAACTAATGTACGCATTGCGTTCGTTTTGCTCGCGCATGCTTATCACGAAAACAGGACACCCGTTTCGATGTCCCGGGTCTCTTCGAGTCCATGTTCACCGGCAACACTTTCTGGTGGTGCAAGGGTGCGTGTTTCGAAATGTGTCTGATCATACCGGCTCATCTATAATCATAGATACGAACTTCTTCGCTGGATGCCTCACCGGTGGAGGCACATCCGTCAACGCCGCGTGAGTTCAGTCCTTCGTGGTCCTGGAATATTGCGACTCAACGTTCTACAGTCTGTACTGGCTTCCGACGGACGACGACTTCTCCACGGGCAACGGTTGGCCGAGTGGCTGGCAACAAGCAGGCCAATACGCCAGCATCATCAATGGTCGCATGCCGAGCACGGACACGCCAAGTCCCGATGGGAAGTTGTACTTGCAAGAGTCGTACAACGTTGTCCAGCAAATCCTTAAGCCCCTCGGCTACTCGGAGCTTACGATCAACAGCAACCGTAACTTCAAGGATCACGTCTACGGTCACTCTGCGTACAACGTGCGTAATACTCACTTTAGAAGTGATCCGACATGCTCAATTCGTTGCTCGCCAGTTCGTGAACGGAAAGCGTGCCGGTCCCGTTGCCACCTACCTCCGCACCTCGAAGGCGCGCTCGAACTTCAAGTTCCTGCAATACGTTTACGTCCAGAGTGTTGTCCGTAACGGCGCCACCATCACCGGTGTGCAGACGAACGATACGACGGTCGGGCCCAACGGTTTCATCCCGCTCACCAAGAACGGTCGTGTCATCCTCTCCGCTGGCTCTTTCGGCACTCCGCGTATTCTGTTCACGTCTGGTATTGGCCCCACGGACATGATTCAGGTTGCGCAGAAGAACCCGACGGTCGGCTCGCTCGTACCGGCTCAATCGTCGTGGATCAACCTTCCGGTTGGCTTCAACGTTCAGGACAACCCTTCGATCAACGTGAGGCTTTCAATGCATCTGGATCTTGCGTGACTAAATCATTCCTTTCTAGCTCATCTTCCAGCACCCGACGGTCGATGCGTACGACAACTGGGACTCTGCTGTCATCTGGGACAACCCCCGCCCGGCGGATGCGGCGCAGTACCTGAAGAGCAACACCGGTCCCTTCGCCGGCGCATCTCCTCGGTAATTTCCAATGTTCTGCGACTACCTCCATCTGCTTACCTCATCGCCCACAGTCTTAACTTTTGGCAAGCGCTTGGTGGTCCTGACGGAAAGACGCGCTGGATGCAAGGAACCGTCCGCCCTGGTGCCGGCTCCGTCACCACGAAGTACCCGTATGACTCGAGCAAGATCTTTACGATCACTGTCTACCTGTCGTACGGTATCACCTCCCGTGGCCGTATCGGCATCGATGCAGCGATGAAGGGACAAGCGCTCGTCAACCCATGGTTCCAAGGTTTGTCTCATCGGCGTTCGAACTAGGCCGTCTCTGAAGTATTCGTGCAGACCCGGTCGATAAGACTGTCCTCCTCGACGGCCTGAACCAGATCATCAACTCTGCGAAGCAGGTGTCGAACCTGACGCTCGTTACTCCTGACAAGGACACGGCGCTGACGGACTACGGTCAGTATATTCGTACCATGTCCTCGGACTTCGATGCTTATTGTCTGCAGTAAACAACTACGACCCGTCTGCAATGTGCTCGAACCACTGGATCGGCTCTGCCAAGATCGGCACGAGCAACACTACCAGCGTTGTGGACTCCAACACCAAGGTGTGGGGCACTAACAACCTGTTCGTTGTCGACGCCTCGATATGGCCGTCGCTGCCAATGGGCAACCCGCATGCCGCCATCATGGCATCGGCTGAGTTGGCCGTGGCGAAGATTCTTGCGCTCTCTGGTGGCCCATGAACGACCGGTCACGTTTTGTGGGATTGAGTGTCGCATACTTGTACATCTCTTGTGTGATATAAAAAGAACCCTGAAGGTGTTTTGCACTGCAGCTTTATCAACAGGCCTATTCAGGCTGCTTGCTTAGTTCGCGACTTCCCGGTGTGCATGTATATGAATGCTTCCGATGAGATTTTGTTTACAGGATCTGCTTCTCTGGCTCTACATTTATCATTGTAAGCCCATTGCCTCTCAGTCCCAAGGTTTCCAAACGTACACGACGCGGCCAGCGGAACTGCGGAATCAAACGATCGAGGGTCGGAGTCCATAATATCCGCTGCGGCGGCAAGTCCCGGTCCCCTAGGTTCACTTGCCCTCTCGCCCCTGCCGTCGTAACGCTCGCACGCCATCCACCATGCCTTACTTCGCCGCGCGTACTGTTCGTGATCTCGGTCTCAAGACCAACATTGCCTCGACGTTCTCGGAGCAGTCTTCCACCGCGTCGCCCGCCGTTCTACCCACCGCCCCTACCCACGTCCTCATTCTCATAGCCATCTTTGTCGCCCTCGTCAGCGTCACCCTCGGCGCTTACATCTTCCTCCACCGCTCCTACGGCGTCGCGCTCGACGACGAAGAGTCCAAGACTTACGAGCTCTCCGCGCCTTCAGCCGTTGGCGTGGAGAGGTATCTCGTGAGGTAACGCGTTGTGCTCGCTTTTATTCTGTGCTCACCGGCGTCAAGTCGCCCTTGCGGCGAGATTGACATCCCAAGGTACGCCTCCAAGCCGGAAGATTCTAACGCTCGCAGCGTGTCGCCCGACTCCATCTATCCGCCTTCCGCCCCATCGTCTCGCACGAGTATCGAGTCCACCTACGACGACAATCCCACCTATCCTCCTCCTGGACTATACTCGCTCTCCAACACGTCGTCGCTATGCGTCGCACCGCCTTCCGCCGCCGTCCGCCTTGCTCGCCAGTACCGTTTCTGCGCAGTCGAACCGGACCTAGAGGCCATCGACGAAGACGACGAAGAAGAGCTCGACACCACTGACGCTATCTAACGCGTTAAGTTATACGGTAACGTTCCGCCCCCTCCACTTTTCTCCCTCGTTCCCTCGTCTCGTTCCCAGTTCCAGAATCCGTTCGTATCGGTCTCAGCACCCAATCAACGCAGCAAAATACGACGACTGCAAGAGCTAGATAGAAAGAATAGAATTAAACTTAGATACAAAACCTCCGTTGGTGTGAATACTAAGCGCAAGCCAGCCTGAGGCATACGGACTGTAGAACGCGTCGCTGGGCGGCCCGAGGCTCGACCAATGCTGTTTACACGACATCCGCCGTCGCGTGTCCAAATGCATCGTGCGTGTCGATGAGGATATGAAACTTTTCTCGGCAAGCGCGGACGCCGACTGTCTGGGTCCAAGAAACGAAGTTTGTGACGTCAGCGTTGTTGTCTCGCGCTTTCCCCTCTCCCTTCCCAACGTATGGCAGACGACGAGGGCAGCTTTGGTTGGTGCGGACCTGTGCCCAGTCACGATGGTGGCACAAGTGAAGGAGATTTTATCCACAAACCTCCTTACGCGTGGACACCGAACGACGCATTTGCCGAGAACGTGGTATACCGTGCCAGGTGTTATTGCGGCACAGTGCGCTTTGAGTTCGCTGCGCAACCAGTAACGTCCGTCTCTGCGCTTGGAGCTGAACCGAAGTACTAGTACTGATACTTAGCACTCTCTTCCCTTTGTCATTCAGAGCCAAGTTTTGCCATTGTAAAGTACGTAAATCGGAGTCAGGCAGCCATACAACAGCGTCTCATACTCCCTAACTGCCGCAAAGGTCTGCCAGAGACTGCACGGAGCGCGTGCGTATCAAACTCAGTCTTCTTCGGTCTACTCGGAGTCCCTCCAAGTTAATTTATGACTGATTGTGGATCCTACGTAACCTCTAGCGTTCCAACATGGTGAGGCCAGGTGAAAGTTATCGTACGGCCTCTCACTCAGCATTAGCCGTTTTGTTTCACAAGACCACGGTCCGCATGTCATCTCCCACCGACACTTCGCTAGTGTTTTATAGCGCAACCGTGCGTCCGCCCACCGTGATCGCTAGTTAATTCCTGACCAAGAATGATCGCAGAAGCATGCCAGGGTGCACGATGTACCTTGCAAAGTCAGCTGTGGGGAATGCGGGTCTCATCTGTTTGATGAAGGTAGAAATATGGTGCTTGCATTCCCCTCAGCCTTCGAACTCCCACCTGGTCCTCTACCGGGTATGCAGAATTTTTGAATTTTGACTCACGCTGACGTCAGGGAAGAGCCACTAAGAAGCCAGATGCACATATGCTATGGGAGCGTGAGTCTCTCATAAAAGAGTGGTAGCAAACTCATCATACGAGACTTGACAGAGAACCGCCGACGTTCTGGACGGACTCCCCAAGTGGTCCGGCTTGAATGGGGAGAGTAAACGTCTCGATGACCAGGGTATGCCGCTGTAATTGGCTGATGCTGCTTCGGGTCGCCGTGACTCGTCGCATACTACATGTACGATATCCGCGGAAGTTGCGATAGACGTCTCACAAAGCCACTGCCGTCATACATTCCATACGGCCAACTCGATCCCCAAGCCGAGTGGTCCCATATATGACCGCCCCCGCCATGATCAGACATCATGAGGGAGTTGATGAGCCCTGTGCGCGGCCATACTCGAAGACCGCACCCATAGAGATGTGGCTAATAGCCTTGTAGCTTCTGAATCCTGTTGGCATTATGCCGAGTCATTGTACATAGTGGAACCGGCTGAAGCGTCTCCAAATGCCAGTGTTGACGATGGATTTCCCATCATGGCCAGCCGGTCGCCGCCCACTACGGAGGCAACTCACGTTCTGCAGGACTATACATACCACTTATCGACCAGAGAAGAGCCATTGCAGGCCCGAGTTCAGTGAATCCCGTCCAGATTAGAATAAGGATAAAGGCGGGTATGAGCCGATGAAGAAAGATATAAGTTAAGTTACAAAAAGTGACGCGCACGCGCTACCGTTCAGACCGTCGGGATGGTGGTGGTGGTGATGGTGTACCGCATTTAGTGCCCGACACAGTACTCCTGCCCGACCTCGAGGTTCTGGCACTCATCATCGAGCTGAGGGTTCCACTTGTAGAAGTCATCCAACGAGATGCCGGCCGAGCTCGCGACCTTGCTGCAGATGTCACCGGCCTTCGGCGTGTACGTCTTGGTGCAGGTGTTGGCAGTCGGTGCAGGAGACGAGGCAGAGGACGAAGTGGAGACGACGGGCTCATCGTCTTCGTCGTCGTCACAGTCCTCATCATCACCATCATCGGGAGTCTGTGTCGGCTGAGGGGCTATTCGTAGGACGCGTCAGTAGAGTGACACGGGGAGGGGTACAAGAAAGAGCATACCAGGAGAGGTTGTGGTCGGCTCGTCATCGTCACAGTCCTCATCGTCGTCCTGGTCATCCGTAGGGGTAGGAACGGGCGCGGACGATGTTGTTGACGGCTCATCGTCATCGTCGTCGCAGTCGTCGTCGTCGTCCGGATCGGACGGAGTCTGGGTCGGCTGCGGCGCTGGAGAGGTATCAGTCATCCCCATACGTGGGGTTGTGAGGGATCATGTACGCACCTGTAGACGTCGTGGGGGTGGGCTCGTCGTCATCGTCATCGCAATCATCGTCGTCTTCGGGGTCTGAAGGAGTCTGCGTTGGTTGAGGAGCTGGAAGTAACTTAGCATGCACATCACAAACGCGTAAATCACTTCACATACCCTGAGACGTTGTGGTCGGGGCATCGCCCTCGTCATCGTCACAGTCCTCCTCGTCATCGTCGTCCCCACTGCTACCTCCGCCACCGGGTGTCGGTGTCGGTGTAGGTGTCGGTGTCGGCGTCGGCGTCGGCGTCTCGTCAGTTCCGGCGAGCTGCTTTGCCTGGTCCCAGAGTTTCTGGCCGGCGTCCTTCTCCTCCTCATACCGGTCGGGTTTTTCGGAGATTTGCACCATCTGCGCGAGTTGACCGGCGGTCACATCGGGACCCTCCTCCTGGTCCTTAGCGATTGCGCCGTCCAAGTACTTGCCAACGGAGTACTCGACGTTCATGATCTGGTCGTACGAGCCCCAGTTCTGAGATGGGCGCTGCTGGAAGACGCCGATAGAGTCCTTGTCGCCGCAGGGAAGGTTATTGCAGCCAGTTTCGCTGCAGCAAGATAAGCCTGAGGTTGCGGGAAGCGAGTGCAAACCTACACCTGGCACGTCTCAAACATGCTGACGAGAGGGTCAACTGGCGGCATGGGTATAGAGACGAGAGACGCACGCAAGCATGACACGATCGGAGACGCCACGCTGCTTCGCGACCTGCATAACGTGCGGACTGTCAGTTTGTCGCCCGCAATGTTATGAACTAAAACGCACTTTGTAGATACGAACGAGCACGTCCGGGTCTGGACCGTTCGGAAATGAGGTGCATTCTCGCTTGTGGACGCTCAAATGTGCGTCCGAGAACTTGTTGTAGATGCGAGGGCCCGTCACGCCCGCGGGCTTGATAGACGGTGCGGCCACAGCGAGCGAGGCGGCGACAGAAAGGATAAAGAATGACTTCATGGTCGACAGCAGCAACGGCGCCAGACGCGAACAATAAGTGAAAACGTGGGCGGAAAGGGGAAGAGAAAGAGGTGTGTGGTGATCACACCGAAACGAAGTGGAAAATAATCGCACGGAGCTGAAAGAGAGGAGGGCCGGCTTACGTCGGGCTTGGCCATAGATATATGGGGGAGAGCGCGTGGACAGCCTTGCGATACCCCGGGCGCAACAGCACAGGACGCCAGGGCGCCCCGGGCGTCAACGCGTCAAGACCGGGCCAAGATGGCCGTGGAGAGCTCTTTGTTTTCGAACCATATCAAGTCTTGCTCCTGCTCACAACGTCTGCGACGACTGTATGCATGTCGTCGCCACACAGTTGACGGCTTTGGGGATGCTGCGGCAGGATAATCCAGCGATCACTGTGTGTCAACGTAGTGATCAGCAGGAACACCCTGTACGGATCAAAGTCCTAGGCAATCATGGACAACAGCGCTTCGGACCATCGACGACGTGCACAGGCGTGTACACACCGTCGAGCGACCGCGACAAGGTCTACTTGGACATCACGCAGTATGGGTCAGAACGCGCCTTGCCCTCGCGCGCAATGAACAACAACTCAACTGAGAGACAAAGGGTTATCGAATTTACGAACTACACGAGCGACTGCCAGCCCTACGAACCACAGACTGACGCACCCTGCACGGAGGTGCAACAGCCGCATGGTCCGTAAGGACGCGGCAATAAGATCACGGAGGTGTCCTTCGACGACCTGTCGAGCAGTCGGCTTCGTCGACATATGTGGGTTGAAGTACTGTGAACACAGACGCTTCCCGGCGAGATGATCTGCCGATAGTAGGGCAAGCCGCATCGCGTCTCGCTGCAAAGGGATAGACGCTGGTCATCCGCCTGGCCTCGAATATTGGGCAACGCAGGACGCTGTTCAAGTGGTCCGAGGGTCAGTCGAGTCCGTGAGCATATTGCCGTTACAGATACGTGGGTGAACCGAGAATATGGAGTCGCGTGAAGACTGAAGAGATGTCCAACTCGTCTTGAAGTCGCGCTAGGCTCGAGAATAGGAGGCTGGGCCGTTCTTGTGAGTTCAGCAGAGAGGGTCGACCTTGCGCGAAGATCAATAGTACGTCGTCTATCATGCAGCGTATTCAAGTGTGGAAACAGGCAGCAGGTATACTGAAAAGTTTGAAGACAAGAGAGAATGACGGAGTTGAATCACGTTCAACCGAACTTTTGACATCACATTCTCGGGCGGCGAATGCACCGTGCAGCAGTCTCGCGCACGGCGCTCAGCGTCGTCCGCTACAACGGCGGCCAGCGTGTGAGTCGTTCTAGGCCATAGAAATTCTCGGAAACGAGCTCTGATCTCGCGACCTGCAGGCATTCGCGGACATCGCGTCACCCGGCGCGCCCAAGCCCAAGAAGCGCGTCCTGCGCCGGTTGCTGCTCGTGAGCACGCTCGGCGGCGCGGCCTTCTACGCGGGCAGCACGGCGCTCGCGCTCAACAGCGAGCCGTACCGCGACTTTTTCCTCGACGCCGTGCCCGGTGCGGAACGCATCATCCAGGAATGCGAGCGCATGGGCTGGGACAAGCTCGCGCTCTCCAAGACGGCCAAGGATACTGTCGAGCAGGCTAAGAAGCAGAATGCCCAGGCCGCGGCGCAGTCGGCTCAGGCGCGTCTCCAGCAGCAGCTCCAGCAACACAAGGCTACCGCGAAGCAGCGCGTGCAGGAGGGCAAGAGCAAGGCGAAGGATGTCGCGGAGGTCCTGGTGACTAAGGTCGAGCGCGTACCTGGAAAGGCTGCCGCTGCTGCGAGCTCGGCGACGCAGACGGTCAAGGACGCCGCCAACGCGGTGTCTGACAAGGCCGTCGAGCTCAAGGACGACATTACCAGTGCCGCCGCGAAGCCTGCTGCTGCGTTTTCAGACGGCGTAAAGGAACTTGTCGATCTCATTGAGGAGGCGCTCAACGTCAAGACTGAGCCTCCCGCTGCGCCTGCATCCACCGAACCTGCTCAACCCGCGAACGTCTACCAGGGCAAGCTGCCTCTCGGCTTCGAGCCACCGCCAGGCTACACTCGCCCTCAGGCGGCCAAGCCTGCAGCGTCTGGTCCTCCGTCGACTACGCCTGTGAAGTCTGTGACGCTCGGCGAACTCGTTGCGAGCGGCGACCCTCAAATCGCGCGTCTCGCCGTCACTATCGAGTCTCTGTCGAAATTCGCGCGTGAGAACCCGTCCGCCGCGGCTAGTGTACAGGCGTCTCTCACTGCAGCGCGCGAGAGCCTCGTCGAGCTTTCGTCGCGGCTCAGTGCTGTGCCGAACGAAGTGGACAAGAAGGTACACGAGGAACTGGCGAAGCGCGACAAGGAGCACACACGCGCCGTTATCGACCTTGAGATCACCGCGCAGAGCAGGCTTGATGAGGTCGAGGATATGTGGCGCGCGGCATTCGAGGCGGAGCGACGCAAAATCGCAGACGCATACAAGGAGAAACTGCATGCGGAACTCGACGCGCATACTGCACTCATTGAAGAACGGTGCGTCTTCATAACACTGCCTCAGTATTCAGGTATGTATTCTAATGCGCGTACAGGTTGAAGCAGGAGGTCGTGGCGCAGGGTATTGAGCTCCAGCGACGGTGGATACGCGAGGTCAAGATGCGCGTTGAGCAGGAGCGCGCGGGGCGGCTCGCTAAGCTGGACGAGCTAGCGGCAGATGTGCAACGCCTCTCGGCGCAGACGCTCGACAACGCATCCTACCTCTCGGAGAACCTGCGTATCCACAAGGTGTCCTCTGCCGTTCGCGCTCTGCGCGCCGTGCTCGACCGCCCCTCACGCACTCCCTTCCGCGCCGAGCTCCGTGCTCTCGCGGATGGCGCAGCTCACGATGATGAGGTCATTGGCGCTGCTCTCGCGCCGCTTGCGCAGTCGGATATCCCGGACGTTGGCGTCGACCCTCTGCCAGACCTTGCTGCGTGGTTTGCTAGTGGTGTCGCTGTGGACGTGCGACGCGTCGCGCTCGTTCCAGAGCGCGGTGGTGTGCTCGCGCACGCAGCGAGTGCGGTGCTGAGCACGGCTGCATTTGACCGGCGCGGGCTCGTCGAGGGTGCTGACACGCTAAGCGTCCTCTCCCGTGCGTCGTACCATCTCGAACGTGAAGACCTCGATAGCGCATGCCGCGAGCTCAACCAGCTGGAGGGCACACCGCGCGCCGTCGCGTCCGAGTGGCTCGAGGCTGCAAGAAGACGGTTGCAGGTGCAGCAGGCACTCGAGGTGCGTCGATCTTTCCTAATGACCTTCCATTGTTTGCACCGTCGATCCCTTCGTTGCAATCGCCCCCTTTAACTATTGACCAAGGAGGCTGATCGGCGTCCCCCCCTCCGCAGGTCGTACAGGCGGCGGCGACGTTGGACTCGCTCATGGTCGTTTGATGGGCGCGGACCCGGTGCGGCGGACTCGGTTGCCGGCGTTGCGACGGCGAGCAACCATAGATACCGAGTTCTATGTTCATACGTAGAGAAAAATGCTCCTTCCTTTCATTGCAACATCGTACGAACAAGTATCATCACGGAGTGCGCTGCTCAGGAAACACCATGGCCCACCAGGAGCCGACGTAGCGAGCGACAGCCACCAACCGTCAAAGCCGTCGAGGCTCAATCGAGGTTTGACATGATGTACAGCAGGCTGAGGCCCATGATGCCGCCTAAGCCGACGACGAGGACGGTGACGCCAGTGTTGAGCACTTCGACCTTGTGCCCTTGCCAGCCCGGCGCAATAGTGAGCGCGAGGGTCATGTTGATGTTGGCCTCCGCAGTGCAGGCGCCGGTGTACGCTAAGCAACGGGTGGTGAAGGCATATCAGTATCAAGGGATAGACATAGGACAGGCTACGCACCGGACAGGGCGGTGTTGGCGCCGAGTTTAGGGTCGGCGGGGATGCTGTTCGTGGCGACGAAGAAGTTGAAGAGACACTGCTCGCACTTCTGGATGTACATGGCGAGGGTGGGCTGGCAGAGACACTTCTGGTCGGTCACGCCGCAGCTCTGGGAGATGGTTAGGCCAGAGCGGGCTAGGTAGGATGGATACGGACTGCGAGCATGCTGGTGGACATATCACAGAGATCCTTGCACTGTACGAGATATAGTGAATATCCTGGGAGAAGATTGACGTAGAGAACGCACTGGGGATGCACCGTTAGCGCCGGTGTCGTAGGGACCGGGTGGGATGGCGAAGAAGTCCTGTGCGGTGATGTTGTTGACGTTGTTGAAGGTGATGTTGAGGGCGAGAGCGTGGCCAGCCAGCGCGAGGAAGAGAGCGAGTTTGAAGAAAAAGGAGAGCATCGTGGTAAGAGGAAGACCGGCCTTGCCCACTCCAAACTCAGCCATGTCCTCTTTCTTCTCAACTCCCCCGGCCCAGGTACTCTCTTAATTACATCAATTAACGCGTTATTTACATCTCCCAGCAGCCAGCCACGTCCAGTCTCTTTGGCTCTACGGCTGGTGTCCCGCAATTCGGCACGCCCTCCGGCAATGCTGCGTTCGGCGGTGGCGCCCAACAACCACAGCAGCAGCAGCAGCAGCAACAGCCTGCAGCTACGGGATTCGGTGGCTTTGGTGGTCAGCAACAACAACAGCAGCAACCGTATGTGGACGGTCAGATCGCGCGCCACTTTGCTCACGCGTCGCCAGTGCCGCGTCTGGCTTCACTGGCTTCGGTGGACTTGGCCAACAACAGCAACAGCAGCAGCAACAACCGTACGTTGATATAACTCCATCAAGACGCGTCGCTGAATATAACGCGTCGTAGTGCGTCAGGTAGCTTGTTCGGCAACTTGGGACAGTCCACAACCCAACAGTCCTCGTACGTACCGACCGCGCGAATATGGCCTGCAAGCTGACGCGTGTCTCTCCAAAGGGGACTGTTTGGTACGCTCGGTGGTCAGCAGCAACAGCAGCAGCAACAACAACAGCAACAGCAACCTGCGTACGTGCAGCTCTCATTGCTTTGCACGTGACCCAACCCATATGCAGCGCGTCAACTGGCTTTGGTGGCTTATTCGGCGGTGGTCAACAACAACAACAACAGCAGCAGCAGCAACAACAGCAGCAGCAGCAACAGCAGCAACAGCAGCCACAAGGCGCATTGCTAACGCGTACCACAAAGTTCAATGACCTACCCGACAACATGAAGTCCGTTTTCGAAAACATCGAGTACGTCCATCACCCATCCTTGTATTACTCCCAGCTCACAAATTTTATACACTCATAGGTCGCACATCCAAGGACGTATAAACATCAGCACCGAGCTCGCGCAACGCTCTCAGAAGCAACAAGGTGCAGATACGACGCAGCCGATCCGCAGCGTTAACCGCGAAGCCGTCTCGCTCGCCAACATCCTAGAGAACGACGGCGCACTCGCGCGACACCTCAAAGAGCGCGTAGACATCGCAAATCAGGACCTAGTTCTTGCTACGCGTATTTTGGATGCGCACAAGAACCATGCGCAGCACGGCGCGCATTTGAAGAACCACGCGACTTTCCCGCTCGAGTACGTAGCAACTATTATGGTGTTCAAGCACAGCAGTGGCTAACGCCTTGTCAACTATTGCAGGTTCTTCCAGCGCGAAGCCCAGGATTTGAGAGAACGACTTCAATGGTGTAAGAGCGCCATGGAGCAGATTGAGCGTAAACTTGCCTCTGCAGCTTCTGTAAAGCCACAAGGTTCGTGGCTGTCGCGTTTTTCGCCTTTCCTGCCCTAAAGCTTTCGTGAAGCGGCGATATCACAGGCAATGCAGGCGCAACATGCGACGTTCATGGCGCTCGCGGGCGCAACGGCGCAGGTGCACGCCGAAGTCGAGCGTCTCAAGGTCGCGTACACCGCGTTGTACCGCTCCAAAATGGGTGGCGCACAAGATCCCTTCCAGGACGCACGATGAGGGACTGTGCTTCTGCTGTACATTTTCCGAACGAGTCAATGCGTACGGTTACACGAGAGCGATGATGTGCGTTGTTGATAGCGAGTAAAACGGTCTTTTCCTGCCTCCCCTGCCGCTGAATCCTCAAGCCGCAACAGTGAGCCCGAAATTGAGCGCGATAGCGCCGACGAGTACGAGGCAGAGTACGGTCGGCCCGTATGGATCGTAGTACAGCGCGTCTGCCGCCCGCGCTCGCAGCTTGAACGCGCGATGTACGAAGATGGTCGCTGAGTATGCGAGCGCGAGGAGCGCTGCCAACGTGAACGCCCCGACGCTCAGCAAACCAGCCGTCGTGCTCATGTCCATGCTGCCAGCGGTACCCTTGCCACTGCCGAAGTTGAGAAGCGTGGTGGGGATGAAGGCGATAAGAACTGAGAACTGGAGCCATTGCTGCAAGTCCCGGGGATTAGAAAAAGAGGTGGAAATGAGACTGAAGACTGGGGACGTACGAGGAATGTGCGCTCAGACGCGAAATACACTTTGGGCTCGATCCGCACGGGCACAGCGATACGAGTTCCGCGAGGCGCAGTCCATTCACGCAGAAGCTGTACCTGCTCGTCCGCATCTGTAACAGTAGAGTTGTCCTGGTCCAGCGCATCATCCCGGGCGACCGGACGCTCCTCCTCCGCGCCGTGCTCATGGTCCTCCTCCTGCTCGTCCTCCTCGAAAACTGCGCTGGGCCGTCGCGACCCGAGCTTGCTACGGAACGATATGTCGAATGCAGTGGCGGTCGCCAGCGGGTCAATCGAAAGGTTTCTCGCTCGCGACGGTACGTTGATACCGGCGGGGGTAGACGTAGGCGCGCTGTCATCTACTTTTTGCCGTTGCTGCTGTTCCTGCTCCTGCAACCGCTGCCGTTCCGCCATATGCTCGAGCAGGAACCTTTCTCTGAAGCTCGACGCCTCTGCCAATTCGGCAGCCGAGACGCGCACGAGTCTGCCCTCTTCGCGCGGCGGTGCGACCTGGGTGAACGGGTCGTCGTCCTCGCCCTCCGACTGCGGCTCCGCGTAGGGATATTCCCCGTCTGGCGTGAGCAGTTCTGGAGAGCTGCTCGCGCCGGAGGCGGGCTGCGAGATGGCAGCGCTACCCGATGCCGAACCCGAACCACGCGAACCAGACGGCCGCGAGATGTGCAACGCGCCTGTGTCAGGCTTGCGAATATCGACGTCCATTTGCGGGAGCCAAAAGGGTACAAGGTCCACACGATTTGGCAGCACTGCGGGGCAGAAGCTTAGAATGCGACAGAGCAAAGACGGCTCGCACGTACATGTTGCACAGCCGTGAATGAACTTGCTGAACTTTGGCACGCTCTCGACAAGATGCGAGCTCACGAGCTGGCGCACCCATTCCGGTGGCTCCTGACCGAACTGTGTCTGCAGTTTCACCTCGAGCACACCATACGGGAACAACTCCTTCTCGCCCTCCTCAAGCTGTTCGAATGGCCAATCAATACCGATATCCTCGCGTCGCCAGTGGTTCCCGGCCCTTTCACGACCATCCCAGTTGTCCTAAGAACGTAGCATAAGACAAGAGACAAAACAGCTTGCTTCGTAACGAATACTCACCTCGCGGACCATCGTGAGTTCAGTGTCGAGAGAAATGCGTACCCTGGCGTCTCCGGGAAGCTGGAACGCTGTGCGATTATAAAACGTGCGCATGACTGAGCACCTCGTCAGCCAGGTGGTCCACTGTGAACATATAACGAACACAAAACACTTACCTGGCTGGAGCTTCCGTGCTAGAACGCTTTGCTGCACCTCGTTCGCGAGCTGTATCATACCCTCCACCTCCTGCGCGGTCTTCTTGCCCTTGGCGAGCATATGATGAAAGTCCAAGTCCATCTTATACTCCCCTCGAAGGTACGCGTCGACCTTTTCGGCCTTGATCGGGAAACGCGCCTTGACAGACTTTTCGCCCGTCCAGTCCTCGCGATGCGTTTTACGCTCCACAAAGATCTGGCGGGTATCGACATCACCGTACCAGCGCAAGCGGATCGCTTCCGCGCCTTCGGTCTTCTCGAGTCGGCCGAGGTACAGGTCGAGATCCTCGTTGTCCATGTAGATACTCGTGATCGCAGAATCCTTCGGCTCATATTCTTTGTCAGAATTGAAGACTGTATGATGCCAGCCGCGGCGGGTTAGTCCGACGAAGTGCCAGGGACGGACTTCGCATGGACGAACCGAGCACGGGCAGGTGGCGCAGGATCGCTAGCTTCAGATGCACGAGGTTGTCAGGGTGGACCTAATTTCGCATGCGCGATAGCATCAGACGCCGAGAGGGAGGCCAATGGGGGTCTGCGTACCCAATACTTGGTCGTCTGGCGAACGAACGCGCTCTGGCTACCACCCGCAGCGGAGTCGCCTTGAACGGGGTTGCCTCTCGTGCGAACGAGGTCGTATAAGCGCGAGAGTTTGACGATGATGCCGTCCCAGTTGTACTTGTAGAACGGCCGTTGCTCGAGGAACGCGTGAAGGAACGTGTTCTTGAGCGATATTCCGGTTTGTTTCTGGAGTATGCGTGAGCAAGATATGAAATTCTGCAGTAACAAACGTTAGGTGGATGTACGCACGTCGTGCTTCTTGACGATCTTCATGAAGCCGGTGAAGTTGAGCTTGGAGTAAAGCGCAAGGTCGTGGACGTCTGCGACAAGGATGGCGACCTCTTCCTCCAGTTCGCGAAACTTATCGTCGCCAGAGTCGGATACGTCTGAGACGTCGCCGTCATCCTGATGTGCATGGAGCATCTCCTCGTCGACGTGTGCGTCCGGGTTGCCGCCCGTCGACTCCTGCTGATGACCATGCGTTGGCTCGTGGTTGTGGAGGCCATGCACGAGCGCCTGGACGTCTGTCTCTGCCGACTTGATGCGATTCACGAGCTCGGAAGTCTGTTTGGGCGCGAGGCGTGTTATCAGCGCCAATGACCAGCTGTGCAAGATCTTGCGCCCTATTACCTTTGCCTTTTGAAACGTATAGACCTTCTCGAGCTCGCTAGAGAGCAGGGCCTTGAAATGATCCTCGTCAGCGTCGGTCCAGTCGCCCTCGGACGTGCGCTGCTTAAGCTGTTTCTTGAGCGCGTTGTAGTCCTGAATAACGGGCATATCAGACACATATTCCCCTAAGTCAGGCCCACGTTTTGCGCACGAGGTAGTAAGGGCGCCATGCCGCGTAGCGTTCGCTGGCTAGACGTCGACCGAATTTCATGAGAACAAGATGCGGCGTCGGCCGTAAACGGTCACCAGCTCTTTGATGTCATCGCTCGCGCACGCCGCCACCGCGGGCCTCAATGGCGACGCCAAAACACCCGCGTACTCCAAGATTCTGCTCCTGGGCCAACGACGGTGCGCGATCTGACAAAATTTTGGACCCCTATGGCTCATCGGACGCGTCGCGCGCTGGCAGGAGCGGCAAGACGAGCGCGAAAGAGACCGTGTTCATGAACCTGCCGCCGAAGCAGACTTTCTATCTCGAGTCGACGCCGCGAATAACGAAGACCCGCTTCGAGTACGCGCCATTTGACTTGCGCGTTTTGCGGCGCGTGCTCACCAGCTCCAGGTCCATAGTGCCCTTCGAACTCTGGGACTGTCCAGCGTCCACGTCGGTCGCGGCGCTGGGCGTGCCGCTGACCGAGATATCCAGCTTGGTATATTTCATCGACGTGCAGGTACGGTGCTGGTCGCGATGACTCGTCAGACGCTCACCGCGCCAGCAGGACACTTACAACGTCCCGATCACCAAGTTTGTCGCGCTGGTCCTAGACTGCCTGCGCGAGAACCCAGACATCCATTTCGAGGTCCTCGTGCACAAGGCAGAATCCATACCAGAGGAATATCGCATCGGTGCGCCGTCACTAGACTATTAGCCGCGCGCTGTGGCTCACGCGACGCAGAGAACTTCCGTATAATCCAAAACCGCCTGTCGGACGAGCTTGAGGACGTGGGTATCGATCTGCGCGAAGTCCAACTCAACTACCACCTCACTTCCGTATACGACCACTCACTATGGGAGGCATTCTCACACATCATCCAGCGCAACTTCGGCGCTGACTTTCTCGAGAGTTGCCTGAACCTTTTCTGCGCAGTACGCACCCAGTGTGGCCTTGTATTCAGGTCTGACCGTGTGCGCAGAACTCCCAAATACAAAAGGCGTTCATCTTCGACATCGCCACGCGAATATACCTCGCGACGGACAGCTCTCCTGTTGACCCGGCCGACTACGCGCTCGCGTGGGATTATGTCAACACATTACGCCAGCTAGAACCGCTGTACAGTCCCAAAGGACGAACCGGTCCGGCAGACGCTTGGGGAACGAGCATTGTGCGTCTCAACTCGAGCACAACAAGTATCGTTATCGCGTATTGGCAACTGAATACGTATGTCTTCGTCTTTGTGTGAGCGCACGTACCTGCTGACAAGTGTGCGCGCTTGCACTCTAGACACTTGGCCGTAGTAGCCATCCTGCCCGCCGAAACATATCGTGAGCGCGTTGCACTCATCGACTACAACCTCGTCTACTTCCGGGAGGGCGTACAAGAAGGCTGCGAACTGCTCGCAAGCGGCGGGGACGCAATGCGAGATTGATGGCCACTGCACACAGGTGCAACTAGCTTTTCTAACGACTTTATGTGTTTTCCTGCGGATTGTCTTCCGACCCGCGCCGTTCGCTGAGTACCTATACGTTATACCATTATACTTACGTTTGTGTTGGAATTGACGCCATAGATTTGCTGTTTACCATGTCGCTCTCCCATCAATGCTTGGTTTACTTGACCTTGTTGCACGTCGGCCGCATGGCGCATACCGCACGTTCGCTTCATTGCTCTGGCGCTGGCCGATATAGACGGCTATCCTGACGCACGCGTAGCAAGGCTGAGAGCGCCCTCGCACAGGACTGCCCTCAAGTTTACCTTCAAACCTTAGCGCCCGACTTACTTTCCGAGGCGCTTCTGCGGTTGACAGCTGTACCTCAGGATCCACACTCTCAAGCGGACGTCAATCACCTCCTGGCGGCCGCGGAATCCCTGGCCATCAACCCGCGCGTGAGATCGCGCCGGTCTGACAACATGGCGCCCTCTCTCATGTGCCTTCTGGCCTGGGAACCAGCAGCGCTTCCCTACCAGCACTCTACAATATAAAGCCTGTGTTCTCCCGTCCGGAACTGCACTCTCACCAAGCATGTTTTCCTCCCTCGCAGTCCCCGTCCTTGCGTCCTTCCTCGTCAGCACCGTCGGGGCTCAGGTCTCGCCTGGGATCTATCGCTTCGGCAGCAGGCAGTTCCCACAAGCCTTGCTGTCCCAGTCTGGTACGCTCGCGTTCCAGATGCGCTCTTCGCCACTGGCCTTGACAGTATACTAGGCAGTAATATTGAAGTTCTGGGTGGAACTGGCGCTGCGACGCAGACATGGTACATTGCGCCGACCATCGGCAACAACGTCACGATTCTGAATGCGGGGACCTTTCAATACCTCTCGCTGCCTGCGAACCCGATCAACAATACCGTTGCTATTCCCAGCAATACTCCACTCGCGTGGACATTCGCAAGCACTGGCAATGCAGTCGCGTTTGGCAACCTCTGGCTCACATCGACCATTGGGGCTGCTGTCGGCAGTGTGAGTAATGATCTATATCTCGTATTAGATTTCCGACACTAATGAGCTCATCTCAGGTCACCGTAACGACTGGCCCGTGCGTGACATATGCAACTTCGTAGAAGGCTAACATTCTGAGGGTCCTCAGGCCGGCGGCGTCGCGCCAGCAGTGGGACATCGGCGCCGTGACCCCTTGCCCTTCTACGTACAGACTCTGGAACAGCGACACCAACACCTATCTCGCGGCAGGTGGTCAGTCGCTCCACTGAATG
Organism: Exidia glandulosa HHB12029; assembly: GCA_001632375.1. Classification (NCBI taxonomy): domain Eukaryota; kingdom Fungi; phylum Basidiomycota; class Agaricomycetes; order Auriculariales; family Exidiaceae; genus Exidia; species Exidia glandulosa. The sequence continues at coordinate 87,757 of KV426046.1, read as the reverse complement.
CAGCTTCTGGCGTGCTGACCCTTTCGAATGCGCGAAGTTCCTTCCGGGCCGTTGAGCGCGTCGCCTTCCAACCCTACCGATGCTGCACAGCTGGTACGTCGAGTCACCTGCGGTCGTCGGACGTAGTGTGTAATCATGATGGTCTGCTACTTAGTGGCGCCTTGCGGGGACCGGGCCAGGTAGCCTGGAAGGGACTTTGCAGAATATCAAGACTGGCGCTTTCCTACAGATCGTCAACGGACAACCAACAGTTGCCACTGGTTCTATCCCGCAGTGGCTCTTTGAAGCCGTGGGTGGTGGCAGTCGGTCAGTATCTCAGCTTCAACTTTGCACGAGCGGCATCGCTGAAGACTGGCGCAGATTGTCACTCTTTGGCGGCTCGCCGCCAGACGGCCGAAACGTGTTGACTATCAGCAGCACCGGGTCTATCATCGTCGATAACTCAGGGACGTCGGGCGCGCACCAAGTCTGGACGTTTATTCCGACGAATCCTAGCGGCGCACATTAGACTACAATACATGGTGCTTCTGGGCGATTGCTAATAGATTATCGTACGTGATACAGCGTAGAGACGAGGCACTATGCAACTTTAGATAATTCCAAATCAAGGACATTTTCACTGCGGAAATTTCCGGATAGCAAGAGATTTCTCGTCGAGACTTTCCGTAGGATTTTGGCTTTTTCACACCGACGGAGATTTTGTATCTAAGTTTAAAGTCTATTTTTTCTATCTAACTCTTGCAGTCGTCGTGTTTTGCTGCGTTGATTGGGTCACGCTGCGACCGAGACGAAGGATTCTGGAAATGGGAACGAGACGAGGGAACGAGAGAGAAAGGTGGAAGGGGCGGAACGTTACCGTATAACTTGACGCGTTAGATAGCGTCTGTGATGTCGAGCTCTTCTTCGTCGTACTCGTCGATGGCCTCTAGGTCCGGTTCGACTGCGCAGAAACGGTACTGGCGAGCACGATGGATGGTTGCGGAAGGCGGTGCGACGCATAGCGACGACGTGTTGGAGAGCGAGTATAGCCCGGGAGGAGGATGGATGGGATCTTCGTCGTAGATGGACTCGAGACTCGTGCGAGACGATGGGGCGGAAGGAGGATAAATGGAGTCGGGCGACACGCTGCGAGCATTAGGATCTTCGGGCTTGACGGCGTACCTTGGGATATCAGGCTCGCCGCGAGGGCGACTTGACACCGGTGAGCACAGAATGGAAACGTGAACAACACGTTACCTCGCGAGATACCTCTCCACGCCAACGGCTGAAGGCGCGGAGAGCTCGTATGTCTTGGACTCTTCGTCGTCGAGCGCGACGCCGTGGGAGTTGTGGAGGAAGATGTAAGCGCCGAGGGTGACGCTGACAAGGGCGACCAAGATGGCTATGATGATGAGGAGGTGGGTAGGGGTGGTGGGTAGAACGGTGGGCGATGCGCTGGAAAACTGCTCCGAGAACGTCGAGGCAATGTTGGTCTTGCGACCGAGGTCACAGACGGTACGCGCGACGAAGTAAGGCATGATGGATGGTGTGCGAGCGTTACGACGGCAGTGGCGAGAGGGCAAGTGAACCTAGGGGACCGGGACTTGCCGCCGCAGCGGATATTATCCGTTCCGTCGATCGTTTGATTCCGAAGTGCTGCGGCCCACTGGTACTACTGTACTTCGAATTCGCTGCCCAATACTTTTATCGCGGGATGCAGAGTATGTACACGTCCCAAATCATTCGCACAAGCGTGTCTCGTGTCCGAATGAAGACGAAAAGTCTGTTTATGTAACCTACTTGTGTCCGAGTCGTCTAATGCGCGTTACTAGGATTCGTGGGCACGAACGTCCAGATTTGATAGGTCCCAGCAGTTCCGGAGGTGTCAACGGTGACGGCGCCAGAGCCGTCGACGGTCAAGACGTTAGGAGGCGAGCCTCCAAAGGTCGATAGTCTGCGCTCACGTTCAGCGGGGCATCGCATGAAACCCTAAACGCAAGACATACCGAGCCCCACCGCCCGAGGTACTAAAGAACCACTGAGGACCGGAGTCTGAGCTGATAGTCGGTTGCCCGTCGAGGATTGTGAGGTATGCTCCGGTCTTCACGTTCTGGAGTGTCCCCTCGTTACTACCAGGACCAGTGCCGGAGAGTCGCCACTGCATACACATTAGGACGTTGGATTGCGAGATTAAGCGAACATACGAGCTGTGCAGCGTTTGTGGGATCGGAAGGCGATGCGCTCAACGGTCCGGAAGGGGCTTCGCGAAGGTTCAGTACGTGAGGTACTCAATTAATTTGCGCGGGGTCTGTCCGGAGAAGCTCACCTCCAGCCGTCAGAACGGTGTTGGTGTCGGTATTCCAAACCCTGTAGTAAGATGCGTATGGCGTGACTGCACCAATTTGCCATCGCTGGCGCGACGCTGAAGGACTGTGGACCAGAACGACGTTCACGTTGAGATCGTCAGTTGTCTATGTGGCTGGATTTCTCACGCACGGGCCAGTTGTTACAGTCACCTATAAAATGACTTCATCAATGACGAGGAAGGGAACGATGGCGGCAGCGAGATTACTCACGCTGCCTACGGCCGGTCCGATGAGGGACGTGAGCCAAAGGTTGCCGAAGGAGACTCCATTGCCCCCAAATGTCCACGCGAATGGAATATTACTGGGAACAACGACCGTGTTGTTTGCTGCGCCCTCAGGTAGCGAAAGGTACTGAAATGTCCCTGCATTCTGGATTGTGACTAGGCCGCCGGTGGTCGGGGAAAGGAACCATGTCTGCGCTGGATCTCCATTGAAGTTGCCGCCTAGAGACTGGATATTTGGGCCTGAAGTCAGGGAGCATTCAGCAGCTACAACGAAAGCAAAGGAAATGTACGCACCAGATTGACTTAGCAGAAGCTGGGCGAACTGGACGCTGCTAAAGCGGTAGATTCCAGGAGACTGCGCGGTGGCAGCTCGAATTAGGAGGGAGACTAAGAGGAAAGGACCACTGAGGAAAGAGAACATGCTGAGTGTGCGTGCAGATCCATACGCAGAGTGTGCATCTTATACCGCACTCCACTCGGACGCAGGGTGGCGCTTCAAAGAAGGAAGAAGCACGGCTGCCCTCTAAAGCCACGAGACAGCAGATGTCGGTGGGCCAGGCAGGTAGGTTCACACGAGACACAGATATTCCGTGGCCCTCGCGCGGCTATGGAAGCGCATTCCAGAGCGTGCATCCTGTCAAGACCGAGTTCTAGCCCTAGTCGAGTGTCGGGGCAACAGAAACCGTCCTGATGAAGCATGATCTGCGGGTACGTGCGTGCGAACGAAAGTCGGTCAAGTGGGAGCAGAACGGAGAAGCGCTCGCTCTTGTCCGCTCCGTCGTCTCACGCCTCACTGCAACATTCGCGCTACTTCGGGCGCGTCGGCGCCGCTCCTTCTGTGATATTTCCTGATACTATTTCTGTCGACCGTAATGCCCAAGCGACCCACGCGTAACTGGTGAATCGGGCTCGTCTTGTGGACACGATTTCGAAACTCTTCACCGCGGGACATGGCACTCTCAAATTCTGCTCTGTCCCTCGTCGCGACTGTGCTGCAGTGTCTTTGGAGAAGAGCGGCTCGATCCACTGCGTCTACAGTATATCTTGTCATATTGGTCCTGCCGTGGGGAGCACATTCAGAGTCGTAGATCCTGCAACCACACCTAGCGGGGCCACCTGAGACCTTCGCCCATCCTACCATTTGGCGCGATGTTGTATCCTCTGACGCGACTCTGCGGGGAGGCTATAGAGATTCCTAGAGCTCCGAGTCGTACCCACGAGCGCAGGACCAAGTTTATATTGCTGTTGCGAGTGTAACCTTCAAACTCTCACATCGTGTGCTACGATCCATCATGATAAAATCCGGCTCTGGTTCCAATTCGCGCAACTGGGAGACCTAGGCCGCCAACTCGTCGCTGTTGCGTGCTCAACAGCTCATGATGAGCGATACCTACTGTACTTGTGCCCTCATGACCTGTACCTCCCGCTGGCTCACCTCAACATGGCACCGTTCGGCTGCATGGGTAGACCATTCCCTGCAGCACATGCATATCCCCATGGGCCATGATTGTATACCTGGATGGTAAGGTAGTCCGCTTCGTGAAACGCCTGAGAAGAGCTTGCTGAACCCTGCAAATCACTGCTACGTTTGTACATGGCAAAAGAACATATGAACTGTTATTCTGAGCTTTTGCAATGTCCGTGCGTTGTGTTAGACTGGAAGTAGTGACGGTGATGCGATTTGTTGGTCGGTGTTTGCGTCGCGTTTTTTCTCACTGGAGCTCCTGACTCGCCCGGCGTGTGCGCACTTTCGCGCCTTTATGCCCTTCACCGAAAACACACGAGACGAGTGAGCGCGCTGTGTTAGTCCGTCTTCTCTTCTGTCGCTCACGCAAGGGGACTTAGCTATCTCAGCGACCACGTCTTTTCCGCCCTTGGGCACTGAAAATCTCGACCGACATCTGCTATGCTCGCCATCTCTCTCCTCTCACGCGTCGCGCGCCCAGCGACGAGCACGCGCCTCTTCAGCGTCTCGGCCCGTCTCAGGGCCGTGGCAGCCCCTGCAGTGGGCACTTTTCACGCGGCCGACGAATCCGATGCGACGCTGCACTCGCCGTCCAATCTCGCACGAAAACTCTCAGCGCGCGTTCTGCCCTCCTTCAGGCAAGAGAACCTCTCCAAAGTCGTTGTGCTCGGCTCCGGCGGTCTCTCCATTGGGCAGGCGGGCGAGTTCGACTACAGCGGCTCGCAGGCCATAAAAGCTCTTCGCGAGGAGGGCCTCTCCCCCATCCTCATCAACCCCAACATCGCCACTTGGCAGACCTCCCACTCGCTCGCGGACCAAGTCTACTTCATTCCCGTGACGCCGGAATATGTTTCCTACGTGCTCGAGAGCGAGCGCCCGGATGGGATCATGCTTGCGTTTGGTGGTCAGGTGAGCCGCAAAGTCAGTGCTCCGTGAGTGGGCGGTAATGAACGCGCTGTGCCAGACTGCGCTTAATGTCGGGATTGAGCTCGACAAAATGGGCGTCCTGGATCGTTTGGGTGTCCGCGTCCTTGGTACGCCTATCCGGACCCTTGAAGTATCCGAGGACCGCGATCTCTTCGTTCAGGCGCTTAGTGGTGAGTTCATGGCGACAAACCTGTGTGTACGCGCTCATTGAGCGCTTTCTCACAGAAATCAACATCCCTACGGCCCGTTCTCAGGCTGTGTCTTCGGTCAAGGCTGCTCTCGACGTCGCTGAGCAAATCGGCTACCCGGTTATCCTTCGTGCTGCATTCACCCTTGGTGGTCTTGGATCTGGCTTTGCGAATGATCCAGATGAGCTGCGTGACCTTGCGGCCAGGAGTTTGAGTTTGAGTCCTCAGGTATGCATCGCGTTGTTCGTTCAGCCTGGAATTGACATCGCTGTAGATTCTCGTCGAAAGGAGCATGAAGGGCTGGAAGGAACTCGAGTACGAGGTCGTCCGTGACATGGCTGACGTAGGTTTCTCTTCTCTTATTGGTTTCGCTTTCTGACGTGTTGCAGAACACCATCATCTGCTGCAACATGGAGAACTTCGATCCCCTCGGCACGCATACAGGAGACTCCATCGTCGTAGCACCGTCCCAGACTTTGCCCGATAACGAGTACCACATGCTTCGGACGGCCGCGCTCTCTGTCATTCGGCATCTTGGTGTTGTCGGCGAATGCAACATCCAGTACGCTCTCGATCCTGCAACTGGTAATTACTGTGTCATCGAAGTCAACGCTCGGTATGTTCTCACTGTCAGAGCTATCTCAAATACTGACAGTCCTGTAGGTTGAGTCGGTCCAGCGCCCTCGCGTCCAAGGCAACAGGCTACCCACTCGCATACACCGCCGCCAAACTCGCTCTCGGCTACACGCTCCCCGAACTGCCCAATGCTGTAACAAAGACCACGACAGCGTGCTTCGAGCCTTCGCTGGACTACATCGTCGTAAAGATTCCCAAGTTCGACCTCGCCAAGTTCAGTGGGCAAGTCGATCGTCATGTGGGTTCGTCCATGAAGGCCGTCGGCGAGGTCATGGCAATTGGCCGCACCTTCGAGGAGGGCCTCCAGAAGGCGATTCGCCAGGTCGACCCGCGGTATACGGGCTTCGAGCCGTTTGGGTATAGCAAGGACAAGGAGACGGGCGAGTGGAGTACCAGCGAAGAGGTCTTGGACGATGCGATTGCACGCCCAACGGACATGCGACTGTTCGCCGTCGCACATGCGATGTATGACCGTGGGTACTCGGTAGACCGCGTGCATGACCTCTCCAAGATCGACAAGGTATGCCTCGGCCACTGCTGAGCCCATCGGACTCCATTGATGTTGTTGCAGTGGTTCTTGTACAAGCTCGAGAACATCATCGAGACGTCGAACGAGCTGCGCGCCACGCGCTCGCTCGAGGCGATTGGGCACGAGCTCATGCTCCGTGCAAAGCAGATGGGCTTCTCCGACATCCAGATTGCGCGCCTCGTCTCCTCGGACGAGCTCTCTGTGCGCACATACCGCAAGAACAAGGGCATCACACCCTTCGTCAAGCGCATCGACACGCTCGCAGCCGAGTTCCCGGCGCATACGAACTACCTCTACACAACGTATAACGCGACGACGCACGATATCGAGTCGCCCTCGCAGGGCACAGTCGTACTCGGTAGCGGCGTGTACCGCATTGGGAGCAGCGTCGAGTTCGACTGGTGCGCGGTCACGTGCGCTCGCCGTCTCAGCGACATGGGCAAGGCGACGGTCATGATCAACTACAACCCCGAGACCGTGTCTACCGACTTCGACGAGGCGGACAGACTTTACTTTGAGGAACTCGGCTGGGAACGTGTGATGGACATCTACGAGGTCGAGAACGCCGAGGGTGTCGTCGTGAGTGTCGGCGGACAGCTCCCGCAGAACATCGCGCTGCGCTTGAAGGAGAGTGGCGTGAATGTGCTTGGGACGGACCCGCACAAGATCGATACCGCTGAGGACCGCCACAAGTTCTCAGCCGTACTCGACAGTGTTGGAGTCGACCAACCGGAATGGACTGAGGCAACCAGCGTCGAGGCCGCTAAGGAGTTTGCTAGCAAGGTTGGGTGAGTACAGTCTGCATGATGCAGCTCTTGAAGATTGGTGTTGACGATTTGCTTGAAGGTACCCTGTGCTCATCCGCCCGTCATACGTCCTGTCCGGGGCCGCTATGAACGTGGTGCACGAGGAGGCTTCGCTGGAACACAACCTCTCGGCTGCCGCTTCGGTGTCACCGCTTCATCCTGTCGTCATCAGCAAGTTCATCCAGGGTGCTCAGGAACTGGACGTCGACGCAGTCGCGCACGAGGGCAAGCTGATCATCCATGCTGTCTCTGAGCATGTTGAGCATGCCGGTGTGCACTCTGGAGATGCAACTCTCGTCCTACCGCCGCACACTCTGCCGAAGGAGGATCTTGCGCGTGTCAAGGAGATTGCGCAGAAGGTCGCGAAGGCACTCGAGATCTCTGGTCCGTTCAACATGCAGATTATCCGCACCCAGCCGCGCGACCACCAGCCTGCGGGGCTCAAGGTCATCGAGTGTAACCTGCGCGCGTCTCGCTCGTTCCCCTTCGTGTCCAAGGTCCTCGGACACAACTTCGTCGAGACGGCTACGAACGCCATTGTTGGGCAGAACGTGCCGGAGCCGCAGGACTTGATGGACGCCGAGCGCGACTACGTTGCTATCAAGGTTCCCCAGTTCTCGTGGACCCGTTTGGGAGGAGCGGATCCCTTCCTCGGCGTAGGTGAGTTAACTCGACAACTTCGTCTTCGGTCCCTGAAGCTGATCATGACGCTTTTGCGCAGAGATGGCAAGCACAGGCGAGGTGGCGAGCTTTGGCAAAAACGTCGAGGAAGCGTACTGGGCTTCGCTGTTGTCCACCACCGGTTTCAGGCTCCCGCAGCTCGGCTCTGGTGTACTGATTGGCGGTGACCCGCGCACGCCCGAGATGGCTGGCATTGCGAAGTCACTGAGCAACCTCGGGTTCCACCTCTACTGCTCGTCCAAGGACGTAGAGCAGGCGATGAACGACATTCCCTATGTCGTGTGCAAGCGCATCATCTTCCCGACCCGCGACAAGCGCAAATTGCGTGAGGTGTTCGACGAGTACGACATCCAGTGCGTGTTTAACCTCTCCCCGACTCGGGGCAAGGATGCCACCGACCAGGATTATGTCGCTCGCCGGTGAGTTTGTAGTCCATTTGTGTGCGACCCATGTGCTCACGCCTTGCAGGAATGCGGTCGACTTCGGCTTCCCGCTGCTGAACAACGCACAATGCGCTGAGCTGTTCGTCCGCGCGCTGGAGCAGAAGGTCCCCGCAGGCGGTCTGCGTGGCTACCGCGAAGGCCGTATCCCGAGCGAGGTGCGCTCGTGGAGCGATTTCTTGGGTTACAAAGCGTGAACATCTTTCTCCACGCTCGACATAATGAAAACAAATTGTAGCATACATAACGCATTTACATGGAGATCTACTAGACTTGTTTCCTTCTCTTCTGGACTTGCTTAACAGTACTGCGGAGGAGCCATCTGTCGTTGCAAATGTCAAGACTCAACAGGGGTTGCCGAGGAATCCGCTTTTTGTGAAGGATCTGATGCGGCGCTCCCGTTGTCATTGCCGCCTCTTTTCCTGAGCGCTGTTCGTTCCCCTCGCCTTCGGGCCCATTCGCTCTTTTTTCCTCGCGCTCGTTATCAGTCTCGTAGCGAACGCGTTCAGAAGCGCTCGCGGCCATGCCGACTGTACGGCGGGCTTCAGGTACCTTTTGCGAGTGTCACGAGCTGCCCTGTCTAACCGCACCGTTCTGCAGCACCTCTCCAGGAGCGTGCGGCTGAGACGCCTACTTCGCCTACTTCGTCGAGCTCATCATCTACGACGACGACCAGGACGTCGACGACTCCCTCGCCAACGTCGTCGCATGGGAGCACAGTTAATCCATCGCCAACGAACACGGCCGAACCTAACAAGCCGTCTGACAACCAGACAAGTCCGCCAGGACTGCCTGCGTCGACACCCGCGCCACCGAGTGCACCGTCCAGCACCTCGTCCTCGTCGTCTTCGTCTTCGTCGGATTCACTGCTTTCACCCAGTACGGACAGATTATCCGCCAGATGCGCACACCGACTAACCACGGATGAGCAGGCTCTACTCCTCACTCAACGACGTCAACTCTGTTGTCGCCATCATCCAGTTCGGCGACACTCTCCGTCGACCCCAGTGTGTCGACTCCCGCAAGTGCTCCGCTCCTGGATTCCTCGCGAGGCGCTCCTGCGCCCGAGTACGTGTCAATTCCCGTTACTGAGACTAAGCTCATGGTATTTTCAGAGGAAAGAACATTGCAGCCATTGTGGTCCCTGCAGTTCTTGCGCCTCTGATTCTTGTTAGCCTCCTGGTGTTCTTCGCCATGAGACGGCGACGACGCTACATGAAGGCACCCTCCTACCAGGCGCGTCGTGACGGCGGTTATACACCTCCCACCACCATGCGAAGCAGAGAGCAACACTCCTTTCCGGTCTCGGCGACTGTGCACGGCAATCAGGCGGACGCTTCGCACGACGACATCCTCCCGACCAAGGAGTCCTCGGCTGCAGACCTCACCTCCCACGCATCTGAAGTCTCCGCGTCTCCTGTGGTTCCCAGCCCCGTTACAAAGGTTCCATGGCGCCCAGAGCCTCTTCCCGCGACGCCAACCGATTCAGACCGCGTCTCGTCGCATTCGCGCAGTCCTTCGCTCGCTGAGCGGCGTACCCAACGCCTGATGCGTGCGCTGCAGGACGCACCCCCTCTTCCAAGCACCGCTATGTGATTGTTGTTCCAGTGCGGCCTTGCTGCTGCCGCTGGGCGGCACGTAGCATGTATCTATCGCGGACATTTGGAGGGTTTGGACGAGCTACATATTCGCGCAGTATGCACCCACTTATGTAGTTAGCAATTCGCGTGTTGATACACGCCCTAACACCAGTGAAACGGATGCTCTGAGCCACCCTGCCCTGAGATCGAAGTCGTGTGAGAACAGAAAGATCACGGACATAACGGGATCGCCAACGGGTCCGCTTGCCGTCGCCCTTCCATTCCCTAGATGTCGTTGATGCGTGACGACGAGCAACGGCGCTCGCAGCTTTTGCAAGACATACACGACAAGCAGACGTCCATTCGTGCTCAACTTGCAAGCTTCCACGATGACCCCGCACTCGTAAACGAGCGGTTCGAGCTGGAGCTCCAGCTCGACGACCTGGTCAACAAGCAGATACGCGTAGAGGCCATGATACAAGTCAGCCACGATTGGATTGGCATGGCTTCACTTCTCATGACGCACCTATCCAGCGTGCCGCCACTTTCGTAAAAGACGAGGTCGAGGTAAAGCATGCGCGCGTTTGCCCACCTCTGGAGACTTAGAGAGCGCTACAGACTAAAGCGAACGTCAAGTTAGGGGCCTTCACGTCCAGTCCTTTGCCTGCTGCCGGCAGGAAACGCGCTGTAGCTTCAGCAGAGGTTAGGGGCCGTTTAAAGCTTCAGCAGGGCTAACATACATATGATAGATCGTGGACCTCACTGAGTTGGACGACGACGACACCTCTCGACCAGATTATCCTATCCCTTCCCGTCCATCGAAGGTATATCTCCCACTTCAGGCGCCTGGTCGTACTAATACCGAGCCACTACTCGTCAGAAATCTCGGTTTACCACATACGCAACACCTTCCCCGTCTCCAAACAAGAAACGCGTAGGCCAAGTGGCCCAAGACGTAGAGCTTAATCCGCTCCATGCATCTTCACTACGTCTAAATGTCTCGCAGGCAGTAGTTGACCTAACGTTGGACTCTTCTGACGAGGACGAGAAGCCTGTGATCGGACGCGCACTCGCTCAAATACCCTCTTCGAAAAGTGAGACTGCGGCCCACATCCTATCGTCTCAGGATGGATGTCCGCTTAAGGAGGAACGTTGTTCTCCTTTACCACCGCCGCCTACTTCGCCTCAGAGTGTCGAATCGCCGGTAGCTCAACCACGACGAGCTCTGCGGTCAACGTCACGGTTGTCCTTTGCGGGGGTGGCAAGTGACGGAGACCAGGACGGAAGTTTCTCTCCTCTATCGTCTCTATCTCCTTCGCCTCCGCCGCTCGCCTCATCACCACAACGTATCTTGCGCTCGACGACAACTTCTGTTCGCCCGCGTGCTTCCGAATCTTCTGAGCCCACGGATAATGATGCAGATTCAGTGAGTCGATACCCATCAGCTGCTTTGGATGCTCACCGCCCCCCGTGCCCTCTTAGAGTTTTATGGCCCGCGTTGCGCAAGAGGATGAGGACGTTAAGCCGACCATAGAGTTGGCCATTCGACAGTCCGAGGTCGGCAGTCCATCTAACACCGTGGGAGAAGAGAGAGTCCGCCGCCTCCTCTTCCGCGTCAAGCGTGAGAATGAGGAGGGGATTCTAGAGATCGACGAGAGCTGCAAGGTCGCACTGGGGGAAGACATCCAGGTGCCAGACGGATCGCGGTGCACTGCGTCGAGGTCCGGCGTTCCCGTTAAAATATTGTTCGTTCGTCACATAACTAAAGCCCGTTCCTCGTCAGGGAGGCCATCACTCACGTCTTCGGAGGCGGAGAAATAGCGACGCATACCAAGGTCACCAAGAGTGTCAACTTCCAGCGTATTAAGAAGGACGGAAAGCTGCTATGCGCAAACTGGGTCTGGAATCCAGACATGCCGCTCGTCCCTGGTACGTTCGCTCAAGGTAATGGAACAGAGCAAACGCCCGACTAACACGTCTACTCAGGTCAGCATGGTATCATGATCGGTAGGATGAGCGAATACGACAAGGACGTTGAATTCGCGACCTTCGTGGGTCTCGGAAGTCACGTATGGCTCTATGTTGGCGACTACACGTGCGTGCGCTTGTGTTTAATTACTATGCTACGTTCTGAACGACCTCTCCAGAGTTGTTGGAAGAGCCCAAATCCCTCGCGAAGTGTGGAACAGCCTTCCTACTGAAACCAAGAAGTCGTGGGCCAATCATTTCCTTAAGAAAACCGGGAAGCGTCAATGGCTTGTATGTGCCATGCGTATCATTGCATCTCCCGCGCACTCAAAGCTCCTGCAGACCGGTCAGAACCTTCCTCAATCGCAGCACACAGAAGCGGGCATCCTTGCTGCGATCGCATCCGGCCGCCTCACCATGCATCTCTCTGTTGTCAAGTGCGTCGGTTTCGACGAAGGTATCGCCGCAGCTGTCGGAGAGGCGCAGACAGGATGGATCAACGGATCGATCGGGTCCAAGACGCGCCAGGCGAACGGCGAACCTCGCAACTGGTTGCTAAAAGCGGCCGGACGCACTTGGATGGACGACACTGCAGCAGGTCGAGCGTGGCTGAGGGATGACCCTTTGGGGCGTAGATTCTCCCAGCTGACTACACGCGAGCAGAAGAGACGCTGGGCCGACGAGGTCACTGCAGGTCTTGGGAGTGGCTCAGGCCGGAAGAGGAAACATGTTGCCACCAGGCCATCGCCGTCTGGTTCAGAGTCTCCGTCGTCGCCGCCGCCGAAACGAACGCGCCCATCCGGCGAGAAGGTTTGTCATCGCAACACCACGTTCTATCTCCCTCGCCACCGCGGCGGAGATCCACTTCTTCATGCCTACCTAAGGAAACGGGGCGCTGAGGCTTTTTGGGGGTCAGAGAGTGGGTATTCTACGACTGGCGAACCCTCGGATGATGATTACGAGCCTTGATACCATCCTTTGCTACCTAAGTTATGTCATTCTCCGGAGTTTGCACGCTGGCGGGATTATCCGCATTTTGTCTTCCGCCACGACTATACCTACGGAGCCTTCCCTGCACTCATGAGTTCTGGCTGTGGCGAGTGTCCGCGGACATGTCAAAACGCCGATAACGGTGTAATAAGCGTTGCGACGTCGGCTAGATGATTCCGACGTCTGCTAAGCGGGTCTTCCTCAAACGTCCATGTCAGCCGACGACGATTATGAGCGGCGGTCTGCGCAGCTGGCGACCATCCTAGAGCGTCAAAAAGGCGTACGAACCCGGATCGCCGCCTCGGACGACCTCGACGAGCAGATGCGGCTCGAGGAACTCCTCGAAGACCTCGTACAAAAGGCGGACCGGCTGGAAAACCTCACGAAGGTACGTCTTGCGCAGCTTGAGACGTGTAGGTGATTGACGACCTTGGAACAGAGCGCCCACGCTCGCATCGCACGAGTCCGGTCCCTCGAGGTACATAAAGTTTCCACTTCGTCGGCGCCCTCCTGATGATATGACCATCTAGGACAATGTCGACCATAAGCCCACGCCTGGTATTCTGACCCCAGCACTGACCCCGGCGCGTCCAAGAAAGTACAAGGGCGGGTCTGAAGACGAGGTACGACGAGGCATAATGTCACCAACGTGGTGCTGACTGAGTCGTCGAAGGCCATGGCATCGGCAAGCGACACCCCCGACAACGTCAGCAATTACGGTCTTGGGTCTCCGGTAGGCCCAGTCGGCCCAATAGGTCCGGTAAGCTGGAGCTAACGTGCCCCGTCGCTATGGATTTTCTGACAGAAGGCGAAGGTCAAAAGAGTCACGCAGTCGCCAGAAAAGAAGTTGAATAAGCAAGGCACTCCTACGATTCCTAAACCTGAGCGAGTGCGTTTCTATTTCTCGGAGGCGCCGACTGCTTCCTGACCATGCTCTTTAGGTCGAGATAGACCTCACTCTGGATTCCGATGATGAAGTCGAGCCACAAGCGCCTCCTATCCTTTTGCACACGCCTCGACGCCCTTCTCCCACTCAAGGTTTGGGTGATACCCCCGCATCGCAAGCACCGTCATCTTCACCTCGACGCTCGCCGTCACAGTCGTCGCCCCGCAACGCCTCGGTACGCGTACTCGCCGCTGTAACCACACCTAGTACTGACCCACTACCAGGTCGTGTCCGCGCTCCACCCTCCTGAAGAAGACGTGAAGCCCTTGATTGAGCTAGATATCGTCGAGACCCGTGCAGCAAGCGGCGTAAACCGAATGGTTGGCGAGGAGCGTGTGCGCAGACTTCTATTCCGAGTGAAGCAAGAGAACGAGGGCGGGCAGCTTGAAATGGACGAGAGCTGCAAACTCTGCCTTGGAGAAGATGTCGTCGTTCCAGAAGGACAACGATGCACTGCGTCTCGGTGCGTAAGTCAAACTTGTTTGGGTCGTCACTCACTATTCTCACAGAGAGGCGATCATGCACCTTTTCGGTGGGACTACGCAAGAGACGTACCCCCATGTCAAGAAGGACGTCCAATTTGCGCGCATCAAGAAGGGCGACGATCTCATCTGCGCGAACTTTAGTTTTAATCCAGACATGCCTAAACAACCTGGTAATGCCAGTGAAGTTCATATGTGTACGAGTCGCTCACGGTCACTGATCCAGGCGAACATGGTATCATGATGAGCGAGATGAATTGGTTCAAGAAAGGCGACCATTGCGCGACGTTCGTTGGTGTTGATGTGCATGAATGGCTCTACGTTGGAGACTATATGTACGTGATCAAACGATGGGTCTCTGAGCTGTTTGCTCATTTCGTAGTGTTTTTGGTCAGGCCGACCTGCCGGTCGCGGTTTGGAACGGACTCGCCGAAGGAGTTAAGAAGACCTGGGCTAAGAACATTATCGTGAAGGGGTGGGGCAAGAGCTGGCTAGTGAGTTCTTCCTTACTCGCCAACGCATGCTCATGATGGCGGGTGTCGGTGCTTCGTAGAACCGCTGCAAACTTCCTGCTGCTGAGCAGACAGAAGCTGGCGTCATGGCCGCCTTTGCGTCTGGAAGGTTGATCATGTCCATCTCCATCCTTCAGTGCATCGGCTACGATCCCGCTATCGTCGCAGCGGTGGGGGAGGCCCAAAAGGGATGGCTCAATGGCACGGTTGGCTCTGCAAAACTGCACGCGAAGGGTGCGGCCCGCAAGTGGTTGCTCACACCCCCGGGCGAGCGATGGAGAAACGAGACCAGGGCAGGGCGAGAGTGGTCGCAGCAGGATGCCTTAGGTCGTCGCTACGCTTCGCTTCGTACCCGCGATGAGAAGAAGCAGTGGGCGGCCGAGCGGATGAGTCGCCAGTGGAGGAACGCTTATCTCGGCATTGCTGGCGCTCCCAAGAAGAGGAAGGTAGCAGCAGCGACGAGGAAGTCGAAAGCTCGCCCCGCCAAGCGTCGCCGTGTCCAAACCAAGAGCGGCGTCAGCGACTCGGATGAAGATGACGAAGATGACGACCGACAGGCAGAATCGTCCCGTGCTGCTGTCACCAGGTCGACTCGAAACAGACGGACGACCAAGACTGCTGTGGTAGCGGTCAGTGTCGTTGGCTTGACTCGGTATCCGGCTTATTCCATACAGGATAGTGAGGAGTCTGGCTCCGAGTATGAGGAGCCGGAGGAGGAGCATACTCCCCACCAGTGGCCGCTTCGGTTTGGCACTGTTTGCACAGTCGGTCGCCAAAGCCCGAAGGGCCACTGGCCAAATAAGCACCTATTGATGCCGACGTTTGACTCCGTCTGACCTGCTTCCGGTGGCACTGCCCGCCAGCCTGCGCTCGCCGACGACGAAATGTACGACACAGTAAGACAGAACTTCACTTGACCCT